>CM070712.1:7602808-7779163 GCA_036346275.1 Otatea glauca
GGGGGAGATGCCGGCCGGGGATGCACCGAGGCCGGGGGCGTCGGTGAGGTTGGGGGGATGTGCCGCAGCGGGACACAAAGCGTTGGCTAGGGTTTTGAGCGCTGAAGTTGGTAACTGAACGATCTGTGCGAAGGACATAGTTATATACTAAGGGAGTGTTATCACAGACGGTTATATTAAAGAACCGTCTGTAATGAGCCAATATCACAGACGGTTCTATCTAAGAACCGTCTATGATTCACAGACGGTTCTTAGATAGAACCGTCTGTGATATTGGCTCATTACAGACGGTTCTTAGTCTATCATGTAGCTTCTGATAGTCGTAGTGCAAAACTATCTATGATTAGCCTTAATACAGACAGTTTGCAAAAACCACCTGTGATGAGGTGTCTTATATAGCCCTTTCTGTAGTAGTGACAAGTCATGACATTAACAATTAATTTCAGCACATTTGGTGAAAGTAGAAATTATATATGAGACACTACTACAGAATTGTCCATCAGAATCGGTTCTTTTTTGCCATTACAGTCGGTTCAAGTGGTGATACGAAGTCTTTAGATAGTGATGAGGTGGAGTTATCACAGTCGGTTTTGGCCCGATTGTGATAAAGCATCATTAGAATCGGTTCTTTCAACGAAGCGATTGTGAGACCCCTCATTAGAATCGGTTCTTCTATGGAACCGATTCTGATAACGTGTCATCCGAATCGGTTCTTTCAAAGAAGCGATTGTGATGACCCCTCATTAGAATCGGTTCTTGTGTGGAACCGATTCGATAGGGTCATCACAATCGCTTCTTTGAAAGAACCGATTCGATGATGGATCATCACAATCGCTTTCTTCCAGAACCGATTGTAATGGTATGGTTATCACAATCGCTTCACAAAGAACCGATTCTACTTGATGTGGTCATCACAATCGCTTGCTTAAAAGAACCGATTCGATAAGAGGTCATCGAATCGTTCATCTTAAGAACCGATTCTAATGATTGTGTCATCACAATCGCTTTTTCAAAACCGATTCGATGAGACGTCATCGTAATCATATATACAAGAACCGATTTCAATTATGTGTTATCGAATCGGTTCCACATAAGAACCGATTCGATGACCCTAATGGTGGTGTTGCAATTTTCCATATTACCCAAAATGGCAAATATTAACAATCATATATCACATTCACAATACGAACACAAAATGCACATATCACATTCACGTAACACTAACACTTAAATTACAATACATATAGCCCATTCGTTCACAACATACAAACACAAACATGCTTAACAATCAAGACACGTGCATATATATCACATTGACATATACAATTAATATTGTTTCCATATGGACTAGTAGGACGCTTCAGATCTCTAAACCTACCGTCCTCCGATATAACTTCTAACCAGCACCATTGGCATAAGTGGTCTCAGAAATTGTTGAGTGCTTTCTTTGTCTAAGCTCTTCCGGGGATATTGATCTTACGCAAAACATAAATGAGTGCATGAATTTAATTTTCAAAATTTGTATGTGAAAGGCTAAGTATGCATGTACATATACCTTAGGAAAAAGGTGTGAGCCGCCACCACAACCAACATGTGTTGCATGACATAGAAGCCGCATACAGTCATCGCTTGCCTGTTGATGACAACGTGAAGAGAGAAAAGAAATTAACACACGAAGATTAGATGTCAGAAAAAATTAATCGTATATATGCTAGGCACTTGTACCGTGAATTTCTTATACTCCAGCGTCTTGCCCTTTTTCTTATCGTGTGACCCTCCTTCATCGACATAGTCCGAGAAATCCCTACATATATTGGAGAGATGCCATTGAGTAAAAAAAATAGTTAAATTCAGGAAGTGTTACGTTACGGTAATGTACTTACTTCTGCAAAGGACACTTGATCGCGTAGGCCATTGGTCTCTTCTTGATTGAGTTAAAAATGTAGACTGTGTTTTCGCTCGGAACGAGGACGAGTAGAACCCAATGGTAACTTATTAAATGGAATGTAGTGCAAGGAAATAAGTTCGCATATGGTTTAAGTGCGTACAAGTAATTGAAGGGTTTGTACTACTTACTCCTCGTGGTACGGTATTACAACGAAGTCCTTCTTCGACTCGAGATGCAATACCCCTTGACGTAGCCAAAGAACGAACATCGGATGAAGCCTAGCCGTGGTCGCAGACACAAGCTCGGGGTCGACGAACCCAACTTGGTTTTGATTTGTCACGGCTCGCTGTCTCATTGCCCTGTAACTCATGTTGATATTAGAAAACATAATGCAAAATCCTATAAAAGTCATCAGTTCATGATGTATGGTGCGATACTCACAGCGTCCAGGATCATAAAGTAGAAATATCGACGACCATTAATTGGTACACACGAAACAGATCCTCAAAACTGACGGGGAATATCCCATTCTCGTCACGGTGGAAATGTACCCTTTTATACATCACATTGAAGTCGACTCGACGCTCTTCCTCATTCACCTTATCCATGTACCATCCATGGAGCATGCGAGTCCACCTGCCTAGATCATTTAGTTCGTTGGATGCAATCAGGGGCTTTCCATGTACGTATGCCTTAAAATCGTAAGGGATGTCTATGGCCTGTGTTGACTTTCCTTTCTGAGCTGAAGGAGTCTTCGAGGTCAAGGTAGTGGGCTTTTTAGGTACCTCAAGGGGCGTTGTGGCCTTTATCAGCTTTGCCTTCTTGGCGGAAGGAGTCTCAGAGGCCTCTTGTGGTTCTGTTGGTGTCGTGCTTGTCCTTTTACACGTGAGCTCTGCACTCTGTATAGGACTCATCATGGTGGTGGGAACAGAAGCAGGAGCACGAGTAAGCACAGGTACGGTAGGAACCTACAAAGCAAGCGCATATTTAACTTATTGCAGTACTACTGGAATGGTAGAGAAGACGCAGGGGATTTTTACCTTGACTAGTACGACACCCGTCGTGGGCCACTTGATGAACGACATACGTGCTTGCCCGAGAGTACTGATATCTTCGTTGGGGGGGAACTCGAGCACATGTGGTAAGAAGTGTTCGTGGACGTAGTCCACCTGCACCCTCATGTAGCCCTTCCCCAAAGGTTGACCATGCACAATGTCCGTCTCCTTGCACACCACGACCCCCTCATTCCACAATTTTACCAAGTCCTCGATCAGTGGTGCAAGGTACACATCAATATCATTTCTCGTCTGTTTGGGTCCCGAGATTAGTAATGACATCATGATATACTTCCGCTTCATACACAACCAAGGAGGGAGGTTGTAGATACACAACAGAACTAGCTAGGTGCTGTGACGACTGCTCATGTTACCAAATGGATTCATTCCGTCGGTACTCAACCCAAATCTTATGTTCCTCATTTCGGCACCAAACTCCTCATGTTTCCAATCGATGTTTCTCCATTGAGCCGAATCAGCAGGGTGTCTCAGCTTGCCATCTTCCTTTCGAGATTCATAATGCCAACGCAACAATTTTGCCTCTCTAGGATTTGCAAACAACCGCTCCAGACGGGGAATGATGAGCAAGTACCACAATACCTTGGCCGGTGCACCTTTAGTGACCTCTTCACCGTCGTTGCCCCGACTCTTACGCTTCTTGTCATTACGCTTCTCCTTTTGTTTGTACCGAGGCACACCGCAAACTGGACACACGTGCAGCTCCTGATGTGCGTTACGGTACAAGATGCAATCATTCGGACATGCATGTATCCTTTCTATTTCCATTCCCATGGGACATAGTAGCTTCTTTGCTTCATAAATGCTTGTTGGCAACTCGTTTCCCTCCGGAAGCAGATCCGATAGAAGAACTAGAAGTGCATTGAAACTTGTATCTGTCCAACGGTGTTTTGCCTTCAGTTCGAACAATGCAAGGACCGAACCCAACTTGGTGTATTCCGCTTTGCAACCTGTGAACAGCGGTTTGGCATCGTCTTCCATCAAGATTTTAAACTTTTCAAACTCTCTTTCCGTGTAATTACCCTCCACATCCCGCAACATTTGCTCCAAATTATCCTCCTCAAACATATCAAGTCGCAACTCGTCATCCGGTTTCACCGTGTCTTCGTTGCATACCGGAAGGGTACTACCGCCTCCCGTGATGGATCCAACATGTGTAATTCCTCACGGCCACGCCGAATCGTGGTCCTCAATTTGAGCTGAGTTGCTAAATCTCCTCAGATTGGTGCAATCAATGCGGACAATATATGAAGTTTGCACCCCTCCCCACCATGTCCTCTTCTACAATTTTTTGAACTCCTTAACACCCCTATGAAATTCAGCACTCACACGGCTTTTCTGATACATCCATTCCTCACGGTCCATCTGCAATTAAATTTCGCACAATAAATTAAGGAAAAACTAGACCGACAACTAGCTAGCTATTTTAAATATTAAGGCATCATTTCAATTAATATTACCTTTGCAAAATAGAGGACAAGTTCCAAGATATATAAATGTACTCCCGATCGATACCTAGCTTCTTCCCTGGTTTAGAGCTTCCAATTCCCTAGATAGGAGTCATAAATTTTTAAAATCAACAATGATATCAAATAATCTAATTATATAGCTAGTGCAGTAGCTTGCAAATCTTTTTACTACAACGAAACAAAACAAGGGTACCAACGATGACACCTAATCTCTAAATAGGTTAGGTCCTAATCCCATTCGAGGATATGTGGTTCGGGCAAGTTCCTAAGCCGTTGTACAACTCCAAAGAAAATTTCGGCAGCATCTCCCCGCTGTTCTCCATATACACGTCTCGACAACAGGTCAAGAGGGGTGTGCATATGGAGAACACCAGGGAGACGTTATCGAAATCTACTCTGCAGTTGTACAACAGCTCAGGAACTTGCCCGAACCACATATCTTCGAACTGTCCAAAAAACGTAGGCAATTCGAGAATGCTCGCTTATAAATATGTCATTTCATTCGGCATATTTGTAAATAAGCATCCTCGAACGAGAGACGTAGGTTCCGCAACCTAAACTCTAACATTTATCACATGATAGCAACAATAATTCCATATTAACATGAGAGCACTATAATAATTAAATAGATGTGTGCTTATGAAATAAAGAGTGTGAAATCTGAAGGCACGTACACAATTCCAGTACAACCTAAACTTTATTCACGACATATCGAAATTACCTAGTGCAAAATTGAAGGGGTTTAAAGAATTGCTCACATTTTGAAGAAAACCGCAAATAAGGGCAAAAAGAGGGGAATCTCCTCAAGATAGGGTTTCAAATTTGCCCTCTTAATACCCACCCATGAGGACTTCAAATTTTCTCACCCAAGTATTGCTTTCAACCACACAATATGAAATGTTTTCTCGGGTGGCGGCGAAGAAATCTCCTCTGGAGCAATAACAGAGAAGAGTTCAGCTCGAGTGCTATATATGACCTAGCGAGGCACATCAGAATCGGTTCTTTTCAAAAAGCGATAGTGATGTGAAAGCTCATCACTATCGGTTATTTTTATAGAAGCGATAGTGATGAGCACGTGGACATCAGAATCGGTTCTTTTAGAGAAGCGATAGTGATGTGCACAGTCATTACTATCGCTTCTATAAAAAGAACCGATAGTGATGATCACGTGCACATCACTATCGCTTCTTTTCTTAGAATCAATAGTGATGTGCATAGTCATCACTATCCGTTTTTTTGATAGAAGTGATAGTGATGATCACGTGCACATCACTATCACTTATTTTTTTAGAACCGATAGTGATAAGTATGCACATCACTATCGCTTTTATCAAAGGAACCAATAGTGATGTGGACGTGATCATCACTATCACTTCTTTTGTTGGAACCGATAGTGATGACCCTTCACATCTCTATCGCTTTTTAGTTTAGAACCGATAGTGATATGCCCAATGTTACATCACAATCACTTATAATCTCAGAACCGATAGTGATTATTACTAACACCTCTCCGAAGTTATTTATCACAATCGTTTTTTCCTAAAAACTTAAGAACCGATACGGATAAAGCGATAGTGATGTGCCGTTCTGTAGTAGTGAGAGAAAAATTTATTAAACTAGGCCATACTATATGCACTCCAATGGGAAAAGCCAGAATGAATGAAAATGGTGGGTGGGCTCAATAGACTAAGCTAAACTAATACAAATATAGTCTTACACGCTCGCGCAATTCAAATTCATACATCAATAGAAGTTACATCGTTAATGGAAAGCATATCATTTGGATTGCAGAATAATTTACCCGTGCCGGTGTCTTCCGGCATATAACATGCTGCAGAAAAGACAGGATGGCATCTAATTTTCTGCACCTGTCCTTGCGGAATAGGATCCACTAACAAAGGCGTAATTTGTTTTTGGCGACGAAAACAAAGACGTAATCCATCAGCTGGTACTGGGTTCAAAAACCTAGTCATGGCCAGTTCCGCAGACCAGCTGGTTTGTGGGACAAAAACCGACCTGCTTTATTTGATGAATTAATTTATTGTACTTCCATTGATCACACACACACTTCAACTTCAGAAACGAAAGGTACCTAGTTCAGACTTCTATTTATTCCGATGGAATCCAGGGAATTGAATGTAGCAACACTCACCAAGAAAAATATTGGCAGAGCGAGAGAACATGGCCCGGATGCTGCTAAAAGTGCCACGGCTTCTCGATGATGCATCGACGCAGCTGTACCACTACACCGGCATCGGCATCGCGGGTTTGGGCATGCTCAGTGATGCTTACGACCTCTTTTCCATCTCGCTCGTCACCGATCTTCTCGACCGCATCTACTACCAGCACAAAGGCGGCGGGCTCCCGTTTGGTGTTGAGGTTGCCATCGTCGGCATCGCTTTCTGCGGTGCCGTCGTGGGGCAGCTCGTGTTCGGCTGGCTCGGCGACAAGTTCGGCCGCAAGCCCATGTACGGTGTCACCCTCAAGCTCATGGTTATTTTCTCCGTCGCCTCCGGATTCTCCTTTCGTGGCCAGAGGGAGAACGTCATAGCCACACTATGCTTCTTCCGCTTTTGGCTAGGCTTCAGCGTCGGTGAGTAATGTGTTCGAGTTTAATTCGAACAAGTTCATGACATTAACAATTAATTTCAGCATATTTAGTGAAAGTAGAAATTAAATATGGCAGAAATTTTTATTAAACTAGGCCATACTATACGCACTCATCACCGGTGAAGCTAGGATGAAAATAGTGGGTGGGTTCAAACGATTAAGCTAAATTGATACAAATAGAGCATTATAAGCTCATGCAATTTAAATTCATATATTTATAGAAGAGAAGCAAAAAAAAATTACAACCAATGTATCTCGTTAATGGGAAGCCTATCTCCAACACATATAAATATGCTCCAGTTATCTATATATTATAATTCATCAAACTTATGAAACCATGATTGTCGAAGGAATCTCCACACTCTACCATCCAATTTCCCTCATCCGGGCGAAAAATTTCAATGCAAAAAAAAAACCTGATTTGAAATTTTTTTTTGTATTTTATCCGTAATTTGTCCGAAATTCCGATATCTTGACGAAATTTTGGATTCCGGCCATCTCCGAGATGTCAACCGAAAACAAGATTTGAAACCTTACCCACATGTAACTCCTCCCTCCGCAATTGCATAAATATATCAATTGTATAAAACATTTAATATCTAAACCCCGAAATTTGAAATTGATCATACCAGATGCATACATAGCACGGTTCTTGAGTTGGGTGCCATACGTAATTTACCTGTGTGAGCATGTGCTAAAAAGTTACAAAAAAACCTTGCAAACACCCAATCTACTCTCCCAGTTCCTTGATATAAGTAATTTTAGGATTTTGCACTGCAACGAATACACATATATAAAAAACCAATCACCTTCCTCGATTAAGTCACTTATTGATGTTGGATTATGTATGTTACTTTAGTCTATAGTAGTAAACTACCTTGGGAATAATAAACACAACGGTATATTTAGGAAAAAATGATTAAAAAATTCCTCATGATTGTAAAATTAATGGTATATATTTGGAAACAAAATTTGAGAGCTAGAATGGCATGTATCTGAGAACATAGGAAATACAGCTATAGATAGAATCCAATTTACATAATATGATGACTCAAGTGGAGAAAAGTTTTGACAAAAACAATTGAAATGAAAATAAGGGAAAGATTGAAAGGTGTATGACTCAAATTTGTAACTGACAAGGTGGAGATTACCCACTTTCGGCCACCATCATGTCTGAGTATTCCTCCAAGAAGACTCGTGGTGCCTTCATCGCGGCCTTCTTGGCTATGCAGGTCGTTATATATATATATATATATATATAGGAAGCTAAAATGGGGCACCATGGTGCCTGGGCACCATGATTTCAAATGCGCAAATTCAAGTCATATTCTAGTATAATTTTCAAAAATTTCAGTTTTAGGGTATATACCCATCTATAACAATTCAAATAACACACATACCTTTGAAAAAATATACTCGAATTCAAAAATTTTGAACGAGTTTGGATCACATGTTTCGCTGACTTATATATAAAATCAGCACATACCTACAACCAAACTATCATCAAAAAGGGAAACTATAGTTTGAATTTCAGTTCAAACTTGTTTGAACTAGTTAGTAAATTGGTTAAACTCATCATCCTAAAAATTTCAAAAAAAATCGCATGAAAATACATAGGAAAAATATACTTTTTAGATTATGGTGCCTAGACACCATGGTGTCCCAAGTAATTATACTATATATATATATATATATATATATATATATATATATATATCAAATTCGTACACGCCGACATGTAAAATTGATTTATAAATTGTTCGTTTTCCTAACATATTTATATTGTTGACGCAGGGACTCGGGTACCTTGCTACTGTTGTGACCATATATAATCGTGTCTACTGCGTTCAAACATACACGGGCATATATGCATGACCCGCTCGAGCAGGCCGACTACGTGTGGCGCATCATCCTCATGTTCGGCGCGCTTCCCGCCATCCTGACCTACTACTGGCGGACGAACATGCCGGAGACCGCGCGCTACACGGCGCTCATCGCCCGGAACGCGAAGCAGGCCGCGTCCGACATGTCCACCGTACACCACATCGACATTAACACCTGCAAAGACGAAGAAGCCAGCAGCGAGCTCGTCGCTAGAAGGGTTGGAGAGGAGTTCGGGCTCTTCTCCAAGCAGTTTGTCGTGGTCCATGGCGCCCACCTGGTCACAACCACCATCTGCTGGCTCGTGCTCGACGTTTCTTTCTACTCGTTGAACCTGTTCATGAAGGATATCTTCACCTTCATCGGTTGGTACGGCGACAGGAACACCATGAGCCCACTCGAGCAGACATACAAGATTGCTCGCACGCAGGCGCTGGTCGCTTTGTTCAGCAATCTGCCAGGATACTTGTTCTCCTACTTCTTAGTAGATCGTATTGGCCGCGTCAAGATCCAGCTACTAGGGCTCTTCATGATGAGCATCTTCATGTCGGGCATCGCAATCTCGTACAAGCATTGGGCCAACGGCGCCGATGGAAAAGTCGGCTTTGTCGTTTTGTACGCGTTTATGTTATTCTTTGCCAACTTTCACTACTACACAAATATACATCACAATCGGTTCTTTTTCGTCATCACAGTCGGTTCTGGTGGTGACACAAAGCCATGAGACAGAGATGAGGCGGGCATTATTACAGTCGGTTCTTACCCGATAGAGATGATGGTATTATCTCTATCGGTTCTTTATAAGAAGCGATAGAGATGATGGTATTATCTCTATCGGTTCTTGTAAGAAGCGATAGAGATGATAGCTCATCTCTATCGCTTCTTACAAAGAACCGATAGAGATAATACCATCATCTCTATCGCTTCTTATAAAGAACCGATAGAGATGACCATATCATCTATATCGCTTTTTCAAAGAACCGATAGAGATAATACCATCATCTCTATCGCTTCTTATAAAGAACCGATAGAGATGATCAGATCATCTCTATCGCTTCTAAAAAGAACCGATAGAGATAATATACTCATCTCTATCACTTCTTTGAAAGAACCGATAGAGATGAATAACCTCATCTCTATCACTTCTTATAAAGAACCGATAGAGATGAGTTCATTATCCCTATCGCTTCTTTCAAAGAACCGATAGAGATGACCGCCACATCTCTATCATTTTCTTGTGAGAACCGGCAGAGATGAAGGGGTGTGGTGTGCTATCACATTCTAATAAGCATATATTCCACACAATATGCACATATCACATTCACACGTAAATTACAGACAACATATCACATTCAAAGAACATGAACACTTTGTTACAACAAACACATATCACATTCATTAACAAAATAGAACGTAAACATGCTTAACCATAAGTACACATGCAATCGCATTCGATATGTAATATTTGTTCACATCCGGTCTAGTAGGAGCTTTGGGATCTCTAAACCGTCCGTCCTCCGACAAGCATTCTATCCAGCACCACTGCATAAGTGATCTCGTATCTTGTTGAGTGCAAGGTCTTTGTCTACACTCTTCCGGGAATAACGGTAAGTCGCAAGATAGAAACGAGTGCTCTAATTTGAGTTTTCAAATTTGCATGTGAAAGACTAATTGTATATGCATGTACTACCTCGTGGAAACGGTCCGAGCCGACAATCAAGATCACCATGTGTTGCATGACATACAAACCACAGCCGGTCGTCGCTGCCTCGTTGATGACATCGTGAAGAAAGAAAATAAATTAAGAGACAAAGAAAATATATCGTAAAATCTAAATCTTATATATGATAGCAACTTGTACCTTGAAGCGGACATACTCCGCCTTGGAGCCCTTTTGTCGTCGTGTCCCTCCCGCTCGACGTATTCCTTGAAACCCCTATATACATTGGAAAGATGTCGTTGAGTAAAAAATAATGATTGTAGTTAAATACGTAAAATGTTAGATAAGAGTGGTGCACTTATGCTCCAAAGGAGGCTTGATCGCGTAGGCCATCGGTCTCTTATCAACCGAATTAAAAGTGTACACTTTGTTGTCTCTCTAAGGAGCACGAGTAGAACCCAATGGTTGCTTATTAAATGGTATGCAGCAAGAAAATAAGTTCACATACGGTTTCGCAGTGTAGAAGTAATTGAACAGTGAAGTAGTACTTACTCGTGGTACGGAATAGAATGAAGTCCTTCTTCGACTCACCTTGCAATGCCCTCTTGATGTAGCCGCAACCCATTCCGGTTGAAGCCTAGCCATCGTCGCGACACAAGCTCGTGGTCGATTTAACCCAACTAGTTGTCGATTCGTCACGACCACGCCTCATCGCCTCTACAACTCGCATTGAATGTTAAAAAGTGTAATGCAAAATTCTATGGAAGTCATAAAGTCGTGCAACGTGGTGCGATACTCACAAATACCCGTGATCGTGCGGAGAAATATCGATGGCTATCGCTTGGTACGCATTTTAATGATCCTCAAAACTAATCGAATGTCCCATCCTCCTCGCGGTGGAAATGTCCTTTCAGATCTAACATTGAAGTCGACACGCCGCTATCTTTCGCTTTGTCAATGTACCATCCATGGAGTCGCCGAGTCCATATGCCTAGAGCGCTCAATTTGTTTGGGAGGCGTAAGGGGCTTTCCATGCACGTAGGCCTTAAATTCATAAGGCTTCACCGTGGTCCGTGGCCGCTCTCCTTTCGGGCCAAGGAGTCTCCGAGGCCGGCAAGGGCTTTTCATATACCCGAGGGGCGCTGTGGCCTTTGTGAGCCTAGCCTTTTAGCGAGGCCTCTAGTGGTTCCGTGGTTGTCGTGCTAGTCCTTTTATGCACCAGCTCAGACTTTGTGCAGGGCTCGCCACGATCGTGGGAGCAGCGCAGTACGGTAGGAACCTACAAAGCACGCGCATAATTAAGTAACTTGTTGCAATACTACCGAATGGTACGTAAGACGTGAGGATGTTTACCTTGACCAAGACGACGCTGTCGTGGGCCACTTGATGAACGACATCCGCGCTTAGCCCGAGAGTGGTGATGTCTTCGTTAGGGGAACTTCGAGCACATGTGATAAGAAGGCTTCGTGGACGAGTCCACCGACCCTCATGTAGCCCTTCCCCAAAGGCTGACCATGCACCGTGGTCGGTCTCCTTGCATGGAAATGCAACCCGCGTGCACCTCAACAGAAATCCGTCTTCCGTCGTGGTGAGTGGCACTTGTAGGCGCCGCAAAAGTGCGCAACTTGAGAGAAAACATATGAAGAGTTACCTCGCACCATTAAGTAAGGCAAAATTAATTATTACCTTCACTGGGACCGGACTTATCATTTTTGGAACCGCAACTACTTGGTGGGGCACAGGTTTCTCTACAGAGGCGGGGCATCCGCTCGACTGGGAGATCATCGCCATCATCTCGCCCTTAGGCGCCCTCACGTGCCATCATCTCCACCTCATCTCCTCCTCACGCGCCATCATCCGCACCTCATCTCCTCCCTCATCTCCTCCGAGATCTCCTCCTCACCGCTCCTAAGCGTGTCCTTCAGCGCTCCCGCACGTGCCTCCCATGTTCTTGATCCGTACTCAAGCAAGATCTTGGAAGTAGGACTTCTTCAGATGCCCGCCCTGCGGCAAGCACCGCCCTTATGGTCGGCTTTCCGATCGCAGAATAGGATGTCATTTGACCCTTGGCTAAGAAAAGTCCCTGCTCTTTCCTCCGCTTACCTCCTCCCGCAAGAAGCGAGTACGAATTAGATCTCAAATACAACAGAATGGTCTATGCAATGTAGCAAGTTTGATATCTTACGATGGTGGAGACAACTTGCGCGTAGTGGGGTTTGGTACTACCAGCTGCCGTCCCCGGTTTTCTTTGTCCTCGCTAATACCCAACACGTGCCCGCTCCTCACATATATGCGAGTAAGGCATCGCTGTCCCGAGTTGGCGCACTCTCGGCTAGTCGTGCCCATTCTCGCTTTCTTCCTTCGTAGCCACTTTGAACCGAGGTGGTGCGCGTGCGTGTTCACCTCTGGGTAGCAACGCTCCTCTGTCTCAGCTCCTCCGCCTCGCGCATTTCTTCATCCTCGTGAACTCCTCCCAAACATCGGAAGCACGAACGGAGATCGCCGCTTATAAATATGCCATTTCGTTCGGTATATTTATAAACAAGCATCCTCGAACGGAGACGAGGTTCCGCACCCTAAACTCTAGCATGCATTAGGTGACAAAGAATAATAATTCCATATTAACACCAAAGCACTACAAATTAAGATAATTAACTACATGTGTACATGCTTGTGAAATAAAAGGTGTGAAATCGATAGGACATACACAATACCAAAGCAATCTAAACTTTCTTGTGACATATCAAAAATACATAGTGCAAAATTAAAGGGGTTTGAAGGAATGCTCACATTTTGAAGAAAACCACAAATTATGCAAAATGAGGGGAAATCTCCTCAAGTTAGGGCTTCAAATTTACCCTCTTAACACCCACCCTTGAGAATTTCAAATTTTCTCACCCAAGTATTGCTTCCAACCACGTAATATAAGCTATTTTTTTACGGTGGCGGCGGAGAAACCTCCTCCGAACAATAACAGAGAAGAGTTCGCTCGAGTGGTATAATTAACCTAACGAGGTACATCACTATCGGTTCTCATATAAAGCGATAGTGATGTGATCATTCACATCACAATCGGTTCTTATAAGACAAGCGATAGTGATTATCACGATCATCACAATCGGTTTCACATAAGAAGCGATAGTGATGAGAAAGTACATCACTATCGGTTCTTATTTAAGAAGCGATAGTGATGATAATACACATCACTATCGCTTCACAAAAAGAACCGATAGTGATGAGCACGCGCTCATCACTATCGGTTCTTTTGTGAGAAGCGATAGTGATGTGCATTATCATCACTATCGCTTCTAAATAAGAACCGATAGTGATGTGTACGTGCTTATCACTATCGGGTCTTTTGTGAGAAGCGATAGTGATGTGCATTATCATCACTATCGCTTCTTAAATAAGAACCGATAGTGATGTGTACTTTCTCATCACTATCGCTTCTTATGTGGAAACCGATAGTGATGATAATGCACATCACTATCACTTCTCGCATAAGAACCGATTGTAATGTTCCCAGTGCTACATCACTATCACTTCTAACTTGAGAACCGATAGTGATTGTGATTAATGCCTCTCCTAAGTCATCTATCACAATCGTTTCTTCCTAAAAACTTAAGAACCGACACAGATGAAGCGATAGTGATGTACCATTCTGTAGTAGTGTTTGGCCCTAACATGACCACGTTCATCATCCCGGTGGAGATCTTCCCGACGCGGTTGCGCGCAACATGCCATGGGATATCTGGAGCAGGTGGTAAAATTGGTGCCATTGTTGGCATGTTCGGGTTCCTTCACTTCCACCGGCACATTGTAATCTTGATGATCATGCTCATTGTGTGCAGCATAGTCGGTTTTGTGTTCAGCTGGTTTTTGCCAGAGCCTAATGGAAGGTCACTTGAGGAGCTTAGGATGCGTTTGGTTGGATGTACCAGGCTGAATGGAATGGGATGGTACAGGATGGATGGGATGGTCCTGGATGAGATGGTACGGGAAGGGTGTTTGGTTGTCTGAATGGGATGGTACAAGATTTTGTTTGGTTGGTTGAATGGAATGGTACAGGACAGTACGGGATGATGTTTGGTTGCCTGAATGGGATGGTACAAGATTTTGTTTGGTTGTTTGAATGAAATGGTACAGGACGGTACGAGATGATGTTTGGTAGGAGGGATGAGGTTGGTATTCACTTCTCACCCTCTTCTCCACAGGTCACTCTTTGGCACTGCATCGCGTCCAGTACACACACATGACTATGGCTCAACTTGGAGACATTAGTGCTATTGTCGGCGTTTTCGAGCGCCGGCAAGTAAATTTGTAAGTCTAAGGGGTCGCGCGTTCCACTCCCTGAATGGTTAGACTCGTGAGTCCAAGATGTATACTGGTTCGGGCTAAAAGTCCCTACTCCAGTTCAGATGGCAGTATTGTATTGCTTTTGCACTATGTTTTACAGACGAGGCTCCTAAATGACTTAGTCTCCTCGTGTTCTTATGTGTCCCCTTTGAATCGCTTAGTCCCGCCTCCTTTTATACGTAAGGAAGGGGCAAAGTTACATCGAGAGTTGGGAGGAAGAGCGAGGTGACCTATGTTAGAGCTCCGGTCCTTCGTCCCGTGGACTGGTCACCACCCGCCTTGCCCATGCCGGGTTGGTAGCCTTGGTGGTCGTGGAGGTTAGGTATTCCCGGAAATAGCGCATTTGCCCTCTCGTGACCCTTGCGAATCTTGACGCTGCGGTGCATGACGCTGGTGCCGCCGGAGGGAGCGCGCGTCGTTAATCAGACGTGATTGGTTGATGGGCCGAAGCTTTGTCTTCGCAATCACCGATCTTCTTGGGAAGGAGCCACCGCCCTTGTATAGTCACCCGATTGACCTCATACGGGGTGCGTGGCGGTAGGCGATGAGGACTGACACGCGGCCCTCGGCGTCCGGCCACCCCGCTCGGTTGGAGTCGGAGATCCCGCCCGCCAAGAGGGTCGGGGCGCTGTCCGGCCGGAGTCGGGGATCCCGCCCGCCAAGAGGGGGGAGCGCTGTCCGGCCGGATTCGCTTCCCGCCGGCCGGGAGCGGATGTCTTGTGCGGTCTCGCAGCGATTCGGTCGGCGGCGGCGCGCGCGCTCGCTGGGTGGAGATATGCTTGAGGCCGCTGGCTCGTCGCCTCGGGCCGTTGGGGTACCCCTGTTATTAGTATTCGTTAGTAGCCCCCGAACTCCCGAGCGATTTCGGCAGATTCGGTTGGGGGTTGAACTTGGACGAAAGTGGTGGCCGGGCCTGGCCGGTCGGTCCGGCCGATCCGGTTAAGCGATTTCCGTCAGGTGTGCCTCGTTGATCCGACGGCTGCCCCGAGTTTGGCCGGGGCATTTGAACCACGGAGGCTTTATCGCCTCGTTGCGCATGCCGTATAGTTTGGCGCCCCGCCGCTCGCCTTCTTGATCGCCGGGTTCCGTGAAGGACGCCGCTTTCCGGCACCGCATTTACTCGAGACGCTTAGCCTCCTTCGTCCGGTATATATGTGCGTCGTAGCTTGCTTGAAGGAGATGAGAGCTCTTTCTTCGTTTCTTTCAATGGCTTCGACACCCTCTAGTCTTTAGCTTCGCGATGACGTCGCGGTGGAAGAAGAAGATCCTCCGCCGAGCTTTGGGCCGAGTTCACCAGCGATGGCCAAGCTTAGGAGGAAGAAGTCGCACCCGTGATGCCGCTTCGTTGACGCCACGCCGAGGCCGCTCAAGGCTCGAGGTGGTAAGGGGGCCTTTCGAGGCGATGGCGCAAGGGCGCCGACCGTAGTTGGTGCGGCCGCGTCGATGTCGCCGAACGGCACGGAGGCATCGGCGTGTTACTTCGCGCCACGGCGGCTGTCCCGCCGACTGTGCAAGGGCCTACCAAAGATGCCGCGGTGCCACCGATGCCGCACGGATGTTTGATAGGTTCTAGGCGTGGGTAGAGTCCTGCCGCCGTGCGGCGGGCCACTCTTGTATCCGCTGGCATGTGTGTAAAGTCGTGTAAAGTCCGAGCTGTTGGCCTATAATGAAATTTTCTTTTCTTTATGAAAATGTCTTCGCGATGAGTTTGCTTTAATTTTAATCGCTTGTGGGCGGCGCCTTGGTCGGCAGGCGACCGGATGTCTCTGTGAGGTTCGTGTCCGAGTGCTCGCTTAACGTCGTAGCTAGATAAAGGCCTTGGTCGGCAAGGACGACCGGATGCCTTTGTGAGGTTCGGTGTCCGAGTGCTCGCTTAACGTCGTAGCTAGACGATGGCCTTGGTCGGCAGGACGACCGATGCCTCGTGAGGTTCGGTGTCCGAGTGCCTTGGTCGGCAGGACGACCGGATGCCTCGTGAGGTTCGGTGTCCGAGTGCCTTGATCGGCAGGACGACCGGATGCCTCTCGAGAGGTTCAGTGCTCGATCGCTTCGGTCGGCAGGACGACCGTGATGCCTCTCGTGAGGTTCGGTGTCCGACCGCCTTGGTCGGCAGGACGACCGGATGCCTCTCGTGAGGTTCGGTGCCCGAAAGTGCTCGCTTAACGCCGTAGCTAGACGTGAGTGCTCGCCACCGTCGTAGCCGGACGGTGCCTTGGTCGGCAGGGACGCACCGGATACCTCGAGAGGTTCGGTGCCCGACCGCCTCGGTCGGCGCAGGGACGACCGTATGCCTCGTGAGGTTCGGTGTCCGAGTGCCTTGGTCGGCAGGACGACCGGATGCCTCTGTGAGGTTCGTGTCCGAGTGCCTTGGTCGGCAGGACGACCGGATGCCTCGAGAGGTTCGGTGCCCGATCGCCTCTGGCCGGCGTGGACGACCGTATGCCTCTGTGAGGTTCGGTGTCCGATCGCTTTGGTCGGCGGGGACGACCGGATGCCTCTGTGAGGTTCTCGTGTCCGAGTGCCTTGGTCGGCAGGACGACCGGATGCCTCTGTGAGGTTCGTGTCCGATCGCTTTGGCTGGCGGGGCGACCGGATGCCTCGTGAGGTTCTCGTGTCCGAGTGCTCGCTTAACGCCGTAGCTAGACGCGGAGTGCTCGCTACCGTCGTAGCCGGACGGAGTGCTCGCTATCGTCGAGCCGGACGCGGGGCATCCTTCTCGAGTCCTCGCCAGCGAGGGTAGCCGCGAGAGGAATGGCCACCGCCTATCCCACATGTATACCCCATCCGCAGTGTGGGACCGGAGGGGATGAGCGACGCGCGCTTACTGCGTTGGTTTGAACGCCGTGCTCGTGGAGTTAATAGCGGTAGTCCGAGTGGGTCCCGGGAGGTCCCGCCCAAGGGGCACCCTTCCGAGCGACGGCCCGCAGTAGGGTGTCCCGTCCCGCTGTGGGCGACCCATAAAAACCTTTCTACTCAATCTCAGATGGACTCGGGTCGTCCACGACCCAGCAGCACAGCTGGTCGCCGCCATTGATGAGCTCCCGGAGAGTTTGAAGTATGGTCTCGACGCGTAGAGGTGATTAGGCCGCCACCGACCTAACCGAGGGCCCACCGTGGGGCTCACCTCATACCGCCCTTGCTCTGTTTGTTGGGCGCCTTATACCCATCCGTGGGTAGGCCTTTTGAACCCACACTCCTCGGCTGGGCCCCGCGAAGCCACAAAGCTTTGCCGCCTTGGGCCGCAGCTGCCCGTTGGCTTTCGCGCGCCGAGCAACTGCTCCGCCTAAAGGCGAGACCAAGAGGTTACGGACACGCTGTTCTGGGCGGCGCCTTTATGGCCCTTGTCACCGACATGACAGGATTAAAAGCGAGTGGTATTGGAACCGGGAGTTACCAGTCGGGCGCAATGGGCGAGGTGAACGCGACGCTCATTGACGGGTGCTCGCTTGCCGGCGTCGCTTGTCCTCTATAAATACGCCTGCTGGGTGCTTCGGTAGTCACGCTTTCTTGCCTTCTCTGTCTCTACCTCAAACAAGAAAAGCACCGAGAGCTAAGGAAAGAAAACCCCACCTTTCTTTCTCACCTTCCGCCGCCTCCTGTGAAGATGTCGTGGCGGAGTGCTCCGCGCAAGACACCGTGCGGCTTCGTTTGGTGAAGAAGGGCTTCTCATGCCGCAGACCTTTCCGGCCGGAGGGTGCCGACCGGGCCGCCACCCCCGCCATGGGCGACGAGGTCGTGGTGCCCGCCTCTTTCTTCGAGCGCGGCTTTGGCTCGCCACCGCACCCATTCGCCCGTGGGCTGTCTGTCTCACTACAAGGTGGAGGTGCACCATCTCAACCCCAATGGGGTCCTCCACATCGCCATCTTCATCACGCCAGGCGAGGCCTTCCGGGATCGAGCCGCACTGGCGCTAGGGAGGCACTTCTTCCGTGCAAGGCTCGAAAGACAGCCGCTCGGACGCCGTGGCGCTCTGGTGGCTCGCCTCCGCCTTCGCCTTGGCCGAGCACGGAGTACTGGAGGTAAACCGCCTCGCCCAACAAGGGTCGGCGTTCAATGGCTCTACGCTCAAACGCCGGCGGCAGCGTTCTCGCTTCACCGCGAGCTTCCCATGGTGGAGGAGCGGTGGAATCGGGCGCCGAGAAGAGGAGAAGAATAGCCGCCCCGATCGTGGAGCGCATCAGGGGCTCAAAGGAGGCGGCTCACCGGGACGTGGTTGTGCGTGTTTTTATGGGGATGCGCGCAACCCCTTGTGCACAGTTGCGCACTTCGCTCCGTGACGCGGGGCCGTCCGACCGGGCGAGGATGGCGTAACCCGAGCTGGCCGCGGCTCGAGGTGGAGGCCCGGTGGCGGCCGTTCGGGCGAAGCGCCACGGTGGCCGCGATGGCCACCCGAACCATTCTCGCGCTTTCACGCCAACCGTAAGCCGGTGAAATTCCTTCGCTTCTTTTTCTTTGTCCTCAAGACTTGGTCCGACCGCATTCCCGCATCCTCTTAGGGGCTCATGGGGATGTCTTCCGCGCCGCTCCCGGATAAGGAAGCGATGCCGCCCTGCGAAGACTAGAGGTCGACTCTCCGCAAGAAGCGGAAGGAGGAAAGGAGGAGGAAGAAGCATAAGGAACGCGGGCGGCTGCCAAGCGGCGAGGATGTGTCGAGACCACCGCCGGGGACAACCTCCATCGACAATGGCGGAGCGCCCCGCCACCCCTATGGTGGGTTTTTCCCTGACCTGCCGACTGGCGGCGGCCCGAGCGTGGACTCGGCCGAGGGCGGCATCACGGGCCCCGTGGCCACGGATCCCCAGGCGAGGGGTGATCTTGTGCTCGCGGTCATCGCAGCGTCTCGGCTGGAGGTGGCTTCGGGGAAGCGACCAGCCGACTTGCCCCTTGGCGGGGGCCGACAAAGAGGGCGCGCGTGCCACTCACCCGCTCGGCCTTGTAAGTGTTTCTTTTTATTGGAGCATTTTTCTTTTTGACAAAGCCGCCCGAGCGACTCTTGAATCTTTGCAACGTGCAGCGCCTATATCGGGTGACCGTGGGCGTACGATCGGCTCCGCAAGTAACGGCGCCGGTGATTTCGCGGACCCGATCGGTCGGTGGAGGTCGCGCGCCGGCGCCCGAGGCGCGTCGCCGAGGGGACGGGCCTCACCCGAGGTCGTGGCAAGAAGAACTTCCGCGCCCGCGGGACCCACCGACGACGTGATCGCTGCTTCGAGGATGAGACGATGGAGCCGCGGTGATCGCGCCGGTCCGTGGCGAGCCGGCGACGAAGGTGCTCGACCCTCGCCCCGTGGGAGGTGCCGACCGATGCTCCTCGGTGCAGTCGCCGAGGGGCTTCGAAGGTTGACTCGTCACCCTTGCCCATGGTGCTTTGACGGCGACGCCCGCCCGAACGGCGAGCGAGGCGCGCCACGGGTGTAATCCCGGCCCAAGCGCCATGGGTCAGCGGAGGAGAGCGATTAGGCGCCCTTCTAAGGCGCTACCGACGCCGGCCGAGATAGGGCGATCCGTGAAGGTCCGCTCTTGCTCAAGTCTTCCACCGTATACCGGATACGATGGTCGGGAGTCCAACCGGTTGCCCGCAGGTCACCAAAAGTTCGACTCGTTGCACATTTTTGATAGTTCTTCCGCGCGACTAACGGAGTGTCCACGCTTTGCAAAGACTTGCGGCTCGCCGCGCGCCAGTTGAGCTCTGCAGCCTCCCGACGGTCACGTAGCAGCCGCAGGGAGGAGTGCCAGTGCGCTTGAGTCGCGCCTAGCCCAGGAGGCCCTGGGCATTAGGTGGTCGGAGGCGGCGGAGATCCGCCAGGGATTTGAAGAGGCCACAAAGGCCCTTTATGATGAGCGCCTAGGAGCCAAGGCCTTGAGGGCGAAAGTGGCGAATCGAGTCCTTCGACGAGGTCACCGAGGCCAAGGATGCCGCCGTTGCCGCAGAGGGGATCAGCGCAGACGCAGCAACACGCTCGCGACCGAGCGAAACAAGGCTCAGGGGGACGCTGCCGAGTTCGCTCCGAGCGCGATCGCCGTATGAATCGCCGAGTCAAGACTTCATACGAGGCGCCAAGTCGAAGTCGCAATCGACCAACTCGCGCCGTAAGTGTCTCAATTCTTCAATTAAGTTTGGGGGTGCACCCACTGTGCGAACTTATCCAAAATCTCCGCAACCGCAGAGGCGAAGAACTGAAAGGCCGCCGGAGGCGCAGAGAACGGCTTCGGATGCTCGCGACGTGGCGATCGTGGCCCGACGAGGCCCGGGCGGCGTTGAAGGTTGCGGAGGACGGTCGGCCGAGATGAGCGCTGAATCGAGGCCCTCCGCAAGGCGGCCGGGAAGTTCGCGATCGCATCTTGAGCCGGGCAGCCCGGTGCCCTTGCCCCGTCTTGGCCGCCCGAAAGCCGATTGTAAAAGAGGCGGTGGTCACCGCGCCGCGCTTTGAGCTTCGCCGTCGCTACGGTCAACACCATCTCGTACTACGACGGCATGGACTCGCGGTGGTGGGCAGCGGCGTAGCTGGAACCGGATCGACGAGGAGATCGACGGCTCGAGCTCTGGTCGAGCCACACGCCCGAGATCGCCACCAGATCCCGCCGCAGCCGCCTCCGAAGCGCAGGCAGCCAACTCTCCGCCTCGCCACCGGCCGCTCGCCAAGAAGAATAAAATATAGTTAGCTTTATCCTTTTAGATTGTAAAGACCGCTACTTAAACAATCTTGAATTTATCAAGTTCCGTAATCGCCTCGCCCTTTTTCGTATTTAGGATGAGCGCTTGACCGACCATAGCCTTAAGGACCACAGGGTCACTTATGCGTAGGTCGGGTCGCTTTGGGAGGAGCGAGGTGGATTGGAGACTTGGCTATGCAATGTTAGGCGACTTGTGAGGGATAGGAGTGTTCTAGACCGCCGTGGATCTTTCCACTGGGCACTTCCTTCTTCCGCGGCGCTACTTAGCAACCATAGCCGGGGCGAGGTCGTAACACTTGGGTTGAGAGGGTTACCGCCGATAGACATCATGACCGGGCCGGTCACGCACCCTCATAAGCGCGTGGGACACCGAGTTCGTGCGGGGAGGAGTGTTCCCACCGACCCAAAGGTCACTCCACTCGTACTTCCTTCTTCCGCAAAGTGTTAGCAACCATAGCCGCCGGGCGTAAGTCGAGCACTTGGGTCGGGGTTACCGCGGAAGGACCTTGTGGTCGGTTGGGTCATCAACCCGCAAGCGCCGATCGAGCAGCTTGAACGGGCGCCGAAGGGCAGCCCCGAGTCGTCGCATGGCGACCGTGTGCTCGGAAGGAAGAAAGTAAAGAGCATGCTAGGAAGAGGAAAAGAGTTTAGGATAGAATCGCCTTAACTTTTCTATATTCCATGCATTTGGAAGGATGCGCCGCTCGGCCCTTGAGCCGAAAGGTGCAGTGCCGAGGATCTGCACGACGGTGAAGGGCCTTTCGGGCGGCGATACCAGTGCTTATCCTTGCCGGTTCGACCCGACGCAGACTGTGTCGCCAAGATCAAAGACCGCCCTCAACTCGGGCGGCCGTGATAACGCCGCAGAGCTTGTTGATACCGCCGATCGCAGACGGCCACGCTGGCGCGCCTCGCCGACCGGGTCGACGGAGTCTTGTTGTGCGGCGAGCCCCGAGCCTCCTCGGCTTGCGCCTTGGGGCGCCATACTCCGTGTCATCGGCAAGGCGGCCAAAGACCGTATACCATGAAGAACGATGTGAACCCGGGCCGCCGAGTCGGCGTGGTCCGTAGACTCCAGAGGACGGAGGGTAGCTCGGTCACCCAGCGCCCGCCGGCGCTTGAGCCGATCAAGATCCGCGCTTGAGCCCTTGAAGGATCATGCCGCTTGCGCGCCGACTGGCCGTTGGTCCGCGGATGGGCCACGGCGCCCAATCGACGCGGATGTTGAAGTCATCGCAGAACTCGAGGAATTCCTTCCCGTGAACTGCGTTAGTTGTCGGTGATGATGGAGTTTGGGACTCAACCGAAAGACTATGTCGCGGAAGAAGATGGTCGCCAGTGCCGACGCGACGCCACGACCGCTTGGCCTCTATCCACTTGGTCAACTTGTCCACCGCGACGAGCAAATGGGTAAAGCCCCCGGGCGCTTTCTTGAAAGGCCCGACCAGATCGAGCGATGTAGAGGATGTTGAGGCCGCTGCCTCCGTCCATAAGCACCTTTGAAAGGCGCTTCTTTCCCACGACGGGGCTGACCACCAGGGGGTATCTCCCTACCGTGGAACATGGTCGGGTGGTCGGTCCGATCAAAGGTGATCGAACTCCGACCACCGGAGGTATTGGGGACGATGGCGCGACGGTATGGACCTCGCGATAAGCGAGCTTGAGCCGCGCTTGTCGCATAGCAGGCCGGTCCTCCAAAGATCATGAGGCACCGTCGGGTTCGAGGAACTCGCTGTCGCTTTTTCTCTCGCGACCGCGGGGCCGCAAGCAGCTTCTTCCCTTGCCACGCGGCGCTGCGGGACGCTCGAGAGGTAACGCTCAGACCTCGCAGCCCCGCAGATTGTGCTTGACGGAGAACCCGTGGTTTGGGCACGGTCCGCCCATCAACTTCGGCGTTCGGGCGCGACGGCCGGTCGCTTTCGCCGCTGGGCGGCGGTCGACGGTGGCGACCACTTGGGTCTCGCGGATCTGCTTCCCGTGCCGCTTCCGTTTGTCGGAGCGGTCAGAAGGGGACCCGATGCGGACGCCGGGTTCTGGCTGGGCCTTTCCTCCCTCGAAGATGGCCCCCACAGCCTCCTCGCCGGAGGCGTGGTTGGTGGCGATATGAGGAGCTCCTTGGTAGTTCTGGGCTTGAGACAGCCTAGTTTGTGTACCAAGGCCTTGCAGGAGGTGTCGTAGATGAATGCTCCCACAACATCGGCGTCGGAGATGTCGGGGAGCTCGTTGCACTAGCGGGAAAACCGCCGGATGTAGTCCCGGAGGGTTTCCCCTGGCTGCTGTTTGCAGCCCTTCAGGTCCCAGGAGTTTCCAGGGCGCTTGTAAGTGCCCTGGAAGTTGCCGACGAAGAGGGCCTTCAAGTCGGTCCAGTCCCTGATGGTTTTGGCCAGCAAGTACTCGATCCAGGCTCGGGCCGAGTCTGCGAGGTAGATGGGAAGGTATTGGATGATGAAGAGGTCATCCGTTGCTCCTCCCGCCCGGCATGCGAGCCGGTAATCTTGAGCCGCACACACGGGTTTGTGGCCCCTGTATTTGGCAATGTTGGTAGGCGCCCGGAATCTGGCAGGGAAGTCCGCCTGGCGAATCCCCTGGCAGAACACTCGCGGTCCAGGACCGTCGGGGCTCGGGCTGCGGTGGTGGTGCCCGCCGCCCGCAACCCGTGAGTGGGCGGCCTCCTCCGCCATCTTTCTTCGCGCCAAGGGTAGCGCGAATGTCGTAGGCATCACCGAGGCGTTGCGCACCGGCGCGCGAGGCTGGTGTGGCTCGCGCATGCGGCGACGCTGGCTGGGACCCAACCGGCCAGACGGCGGTACGGCCCGGTGGCGAGGTGGCTCCGAGCGATAGGAGCCGAGGCGGCATGTCTTTGACGGCCGCGTGCTCTACCACCCGGAGGTTTTGGTAAGTGGCCTTGGCCTCCGGGTCGGTCGGCTCCGGAGGCCTCGGCGGCATTGCGGCCGCGCCACGCTTTGACCGACGTGGGGAAGAAGTGAGGACCGCGGACCCTTCCGCCGCTGGGGTGTTCTCGACGCCGCGTGCGCTGCCGCCAGCACATGCGGGCTCGAGCCCTCCCGCTCCAGTTGGCTCGAGCCGGCCGAGCTCGGGCTTCGCTCCTCCAACTCTTTGCGCTGTTGTTGGAGCTCGGCGCGGCGGGTCCGAAAGGCTCAAGACGCTGGCTGGTACTCCTCCCGCGCTGAGTGCGCCGGACAGAGGCCCGCAGCCGCGAGGGCCACGGGCAAATCGACGGTGCCGCCATGTTGCACTCGCGAGTGCCGCCGCGGCGGTACCCGTGTCTGAGCTGGAGTCATGGCGGAAGAGTCTTCCAAAGAAATCGTGGATGGAGGCCGGCAGTAGCCGACCATCGCCACGATCGCGAGCCTACGGGGTCACATGGTCACCGCCTGGCCTACGGAGTTTTCGCCCGACCGTGGCGGAGCACTCCTCGGTTCCGGCCGGGGCTGCAGGGCGCCCAAGCCGGAGCTTAGCGGTCGCCGGAGAGGACGCCTAAGCTCTCGTGGCGCTGTCCTCCGGAGGCGGCGGGACGAAGCGTGAGTCCTCCGTCCGGGTGACGGCGGTCGAGGAGCCGGCGGATCCGGTTCCCGGTGCGATCATGCCGCCGCAGCGGTGGATGCCATCGGGAGATAAACGGAATCCGGAGATGGTGACGAAGACGCGCAAGCCCCTACCGGCGCTACCAACCGCTTGCGCTTTCGAGCGCCGCAAGTAAATTTGTAAGTCTAAGGGGTCGTATGCTCCACTCCTGAATGGTTAGACTCGTGAGTCCAAGATGTATACCGGTTCGGGCCAAAGTCCCTACTCCAGCCGGATGGCGATTGTATTGCTTTTGCACTATGTTTTACTGACGAGGCTCCTAAATGACTTAGTCTCCTCGTGTTCTTATGTGTCCCCTTTGAATCGTTTAGTCCCGCCTCCTTTTATACGTAAGGAAGGCAGTTACATCGAGAGTTGGGAGGAAGAGCGAGGTGACCTATGTTAGAGCTCCGGTCCTTAAATCGTCCCGTGGATCTGTCGCCACCCGCCTTGCCCATGCCGGGTTGGTAGCCTTGGTGGTCGTGGAGGTTAGGTATTCCCGGAAATAGCGTACTTGCCCTCGTGACCCTTGCGAACGCCGACGCTATGGTGCGTGACATTGGTGCCGCCGAGGGAGCGCGTGCGTCAGATCTGTACATGACTGGTTGATGGGCCGAAGCTTTGTCTTCTCGCAATACCGATCTTCTTGGGAAGGAGCCACCTGCCCTTGTATAGTCACTCCGATTGACCTCATTCGGGGGGTACGTGGCGGTAGGCCGATGAGGACCTGACACGCGGCCCTCGGCGTCCGTCACCCCGCCGGTTGAGTCGGAGATCCCGCCCGCCAAGAGGGTCGGGAGCGCTGTCCGGTCGGAGTCGGGGGATCCCGCCCCGCCAAGAGGGGGTCGGGAGCGCTGTTGGGGTACCCCTGTTATTAGTATTCGTCAGCTATTTGCTGATGCCTTCCATTTATTTTCAGTAGCTACTATGAGTTTGATTCGCAAAACAAGCACTATCCAGAACAACACATAAGAGATCATACATTAGGTAAGCATATTTCTATACATCAGGCAAGACATCATGCAAACAGAGACATATATCAAGTAAGCATATTTCCATAAGAGTACACAAAGCAACCAAACCTTGACTGGATAACCACACTAACAGAGTACACACAGGGTAGAAAAGTATAAACTACATCATTCTGCCATGAGGTCACCTTCTCGACATCGGTTATTACAGTGTACCAAAAGTGCAATATTCCAAGTCGCGAGTGACAAACGATATCTATAGCCTACATGCATATATCAGTAGAGAAGGAGCAAAAGTTTGCCGGACACGATCTCCTTGATAGCCCTAATCATGCAATCTCCTTGACGATCTTGTCTATAGATTTGATGTTGTCCCTCAATATTTTCCACTGCACATGTTCGAAAACAAGTGAGCTGTTTATAGGAAGGAAATGAAAACTTGCTGCTATATACCAAAGTGAGATCACAATAGTTGTTAGCATGGTACTAAGGGTCACCTAAACAAAAACAGCAAATCCTGTTACCTAATCAAACTCAAGAGAACCCACATACATTAGTGTCAGTTATCTCCGTACCCAAAGAAAATGTAAATCGCTTTTGGTCTCTCCTAAGTCCGAATAAAGCACCTTTCTTTATCAAGTATACTGCTTTCTTGCATGCCGTAAATTAAATACAATATATTGATTTAGAGATGGCACAAATATGACAATAGCACATTCAAACAATTGCCATTCATCACAACAAGCGAAATGACTACGACATTCAATATGAGACACCAGGATGAAATTTTGGACGGTGTTGAGACAGCATCCACCCACCAACCATATCCAGGTCATTATCCTGAATGCAGTCGAGCCATTCATATCTGTTTCACCGATAACTTGGTTAAGCAATAACCACTTGAGAAATAAACAACTTAGTTTGACAACCAACATTTCCAGCTTATGCAAGCATAGCTCTAAACGGGGTTGACAAATTTGCACCAGAGTCCCCCACTACAGGTGATTGAAGCACCAAAAACTGCCCACAGAAGTTGAGTGTGGCACATTAGCACCAGAACCCCCACCACGTATTGATAATAGTACTTTTGGGCTTCAAACAACAAATGAAGACAATCATGTAGATATGCAAATTTAACAGATTAAGATACTTATGATCGTGTTCCTAGAATAGATAGCATGAGAGATGGATATTAAAATTAAATTATTCAGCACTACTTATGATCGTGTTCCTAGAATAGATAGCATGAGAGGTGAATCCAACAGTTCTTTCCCACTAGCTGAAGAGGAAGACAAAGAATGATAGCCCACAGATCAAAGCACATGAAAATAGTCAAACAGAATTTGAAAAGGTATTGGACTAAAAACCATGTAAAAATATGACAAATCTACACGACCAAACACTGTATTTGAATATTTGACTGTTATTAACAATTAAGGGAGTTACAGGGTTCCTATTTTAAGTATGATTTCCACAACTGGGGCTAAACCTCTACATGCTTGCAGAAAATAGTATTGGTTTTGGGAAGCGGTTCAACAACTAGGACACTACACCTCGGCTCCACCATTACAATATCGATGTCCTGGGCTCTAGTACCATCAGGGGTACAATCAAATCATGAGAACCTACAGTTGATTGAGGAGAAGATCAAGGACCTTGAGAAGGTCAGGGATATCCTGGAGAGTGAGCTGATTGTGGTCAAGCCTATAAGAAACTAGAAGCACTCAATTCTTGACAAATAAGCTTATTCCAAGACAAAAGAATATGCCAGCGAATTCTTGTGTAGTATAATTCTATTTTATTAGCTGGCAAGTTAACAAAACCTTTCTAAGACATTTTCATGTATCCCTAAAGACTGCATGCCCATTCTGGTTTGATTTATCAAGAAACTATGGATGTAAATTTGAGGAAACAGAAAGCATACCAGTACTTATGATGAAGAGGGTGCCATCTGCAGATGCGAAATGAAGATATGAAATACTAAAAACAAGAACTATTGCCAAACCTAAGAAAAATCAATGAGGTCAGCACTCTAACCTTAGAGGTTCTCCCTCGTGATGTACCTAGTTACCCAAACCAATTTGTTTGAAATACTAAGCTTGTTGAATGCTCGGGCAAGTGCAACATTCTCACACAAATAAGCATAGTAGTGGGCTAAATGTGCTTCATCAAATCCAGGGAGATCCATCATATTGTCCCAAAGATCTTCTGGAATATTGGTATCCGAACTATTAGCCTTCTCAATAGCTTGAGCAAGTCTATCAATACCAGTGGTCATGACATAAAGCACTTCATCATCAGCGGATATCTTGGCCCTCTTCTTTGGTGGTTTACTTGACGAGGAGTCACCTCCACCATACCCTGACGCTGTCACATCTTCCGTACCCATATGTTCATCGGTTGGTGCTTCTTCTTCTACTTCAATCACATTGGTAGCGAGAGGGTCGTTTGCTCCCTTAGTATATTGTCCCGTAGCCATGCTATTTCCAAAGATAGTGGCCATCTTATGATAATGCTCAAGGGGAGTGTTCAAGAAACCAACATCCTTGGGGTGGTCCTATCATTGTTACAGAAGTAATCATTCTCAAGCAACAACAATCTCTAGTAGAAACATGGTTGTTGCAACTAGGAAGCAAATTACCTTAATATGACCTGTGTAATGCTCATGCTCAAGTCTGATAGTAAAGGTACCCTCATCCCAAAGAGCACCACTTAAGTTCTTCAGTTTGTTTATCTTTGCCCAAATCTTTTTCCACTTCCTGAGGTGGTTACTAACCTGAATGCCACTCACATGAACCTTCATATACTCATTCAATTCCTTAGCACAACTATTGAGATGAGATTGCTTAAAGCCTGTAGATGTTCTTGTACCACTAGCCACTAGATTAGACAAGTAGGTTAGCACAAATGCAGACATTGCATTTGTCCAAACAACCCCAGCACCACCACCCATATTGTTACCCCCCATACTATCCTCATGATGATCGAAGTTCATTGCCTACAATAATAGGTAGAGAACAGAAATAATAAATTACAGAACAAGGTTAGTGAGAAAATTCAAAGTTACCGTATATTCCAGTCTAAGGGTGGATTGATAATTTCATACATATTAGCACTAAACCTATGCTAAATATCCTGTTTATCGTATATATCATATAGTTGTTTACTATGGACACAACCATAGTGTTAAACAAGAGCCTTAGAATAAGCCTACTGTTATCAGAATTCAGAAAACAAAAGATGTTGAGATTATGCTATCATGTAAGAAGCCTACTGTTATCAGAATTCAGAAAACACCAACGTACTTTGAAAGAGAAAGAGGTACCTAATTCAGAATATGTGAACAACACAACACATCAATAAAGAAGCCTGAAATTGCATCAACACTGTGTGCTAACATGGCTATCAAGGGGGCATCCATATGCAGTCTTCCATGTCTGATCATCAAATATTTACAAGAGTAGCATAAGGCAAAGAAGAACTGCAATTAGATTCTAGAACACAAGATACAAACTCTATGAACATATTGAAAAAGTCCATATAGGATAAAGGTTCACATGAAAATGAGAATACACGGTTCACATGAAAATGCGAATACAAGGTTCACATGATTAATGGCCTAGGTAGTTTTGACGGTTCTCCCACATCTCATCAGCAAGACTCTGCCTCTTGTCAACCATGGCTCTATGATCATTTACTTGCTTCCTTGTTGACCTACGGGGGTTAGGTGTCCAAGAATCCTCAGATAGAACAAACTGGTCAGTTCCTTGAGAAAGAACCCAGTTATGAAGGATGCAACAAGCAAGGACAACATCAACTTGAGTTGAGAAGGGGAAGAATGGAGTGGCATCATCAAGGACTTTGAATCTCCTCTTGAGTGATCCAAAGGCACGCTCTATGCTTACTCGCAGGGAGGAGTGCCTGAGATTGAACAATTCCTTCCCATCTTGTACTGGATTGTTCCCCCACTCATTCAAATGGTACCTAACACCCCGAAAAGGTGGCATGAACCCAGGTTTGGCTCCATATCCAGCATCAACTAGGTAGAATTTCCCTAAAATAGAGGAACATATTAATGACATTGATTTTTAACAATTTGGTATGAACATATACTGCTACAGTGATTCTATTTACCTTCAGAGACACGTAAGCCATTCTCACGTTCTATCGCATCTACTAAAATTGTAGCGTCATGAGCTGTCCCCTCCCAACCAGCCAACACATATGTAAATTGAAGCTCAAAATCTACGGCTGCCATCACATTTTGAGTAGGAAATGATTTCCTACCACGAAATGCTGCTTCCATAGATTTACTAACAGAAGCCCTTATATGTGTACCATCAATGGCTCCAATACAATCCTATTTGGTCAAATAAATTGGCCAAAAATTAGTAACCATGAAATTTTAGCCACAAAAAAATTAGTAGCAAACTTGTTAGCTATCATACCTTAAAATATGGATCCCATCTTGGGTTTCCTGCAATTTTGGTTGGTGTCTCCAATGAAGGTGGCCTAATAAGATCATTTCTTAGCTCGCCTACGGCATGGAGGATATGTCCAAAATATCTGCTAATTGTTTCACCTGATCTACTGAAGTTGGTACCAACTATCCTATTCCTTAAATTGTGTCCAACTGTGTTCAAGAACATGGCAACTTGCTCCTCAACACATACATGTATAGTGTCACGGAGCAAAGTGCGTTCTCTCAATACTTGACATAACCTAAAGAAAGGAGCTCTTTGAAGTCTTATCGTTGCAATACAAGTTGTATCATTCTTCCAAATTTTATTATTCAGATAATCAATTATATTCTTGTCACTTTGCTCAATTGGGCCATACGTAATGCGTCGTCTCTTATTACGTATCCTACACCGCACATACAACATCATCATGCAAGCAGCCACATATGCAGCAGCAGCACTAATCAACATCTTCTTCTGTCTAAGCTTCCTCTTGTCCATCTAAAATTAAAGTAATAATCACCACAACATCAGCCACATATGCATGACATTTAACCACATGGACCTAATTCTCTCAAAACTATGTAGAAAACCTAACAAGCAATGCCAAAAAATTAAAAAAATTAAGCAATGAAAAGGTTAAACATAGTTTGAAAATACAGAAGAGGAATAACTTGTAATTGGCTATGTTTCTGGAGAAGACCGGTAAAAACACCTCCACTATAACAACTTCCTATTTGATGCACATATTCCAACAACCTAACCAAAATTGTTTATTACTTTGGATATATATGCTTGAGTTGTAAATGTAAATGGAGTGCCTCCGAGTAGCTAATCAGCGAACAAAATAAACTGAATGCTTTTCAATTTACAACAGGATAATATGAAGAGGCAACCATTGAATGCTTTTCAATTCCTTAGATGTTAACAGTGCACTATTATTGACCTACACTATTATTGAAAATGTTAACAGTGGCTTCCTGGAAAGTAGCATGGCAAGTAAGTCCAACCTGAGATGCCTACTGACACAAAGAGGTCAAACCAGACAACACAAATGCTACCATAACATGATGATTCAAAAAAAATTTGTTTGGGTGATTGCTTATGCCTACATGATGATTCAAAAAAAATCAAACTAATGGATTAGAAATTCCTATTCAGATTTATTTTGGTTGACTTGCATATTGTAACAAATAGCAGGAAAAAGTTATGTGTGCTTATTTCACCTTTTCTGAAATAGTCTCATAAAATAGCAATGAAAAGAAAAATCAGCCTAAATATGCCATAAGCCCATAACTAGGACTATTCACCCAGGGTTCAGGATCAAACACCTTGATGAGGTTTTTCATTTTCTAGCACAGCTTAAGGCCCACATTTTTTAGAGGTGTTTCCTTTGCTTTGCTCATATTTCATGGTTACTGCTTCACAGGATCTTGAGTATTGGCAAGACATTGTAATTCAAATAGGAGGAATCACTTGGTTTGATTAAGAATGTTGTGAATAACAACTTGGTTTGATTAAGAATGCTGTGAATAAGTCCAGTTAAAAGCCTAATAGTATAACATAAGATACGTGAAGAATGCTGTGAATAACAACTTGGTTTGATTAAGAATTGAAAAGGTCAAGGAATCCAAATTCTTGTATGATATCTGCAACAAGCTATTCTGCAGTGAATAGATGGCAGCAAGAAGCCCTGACATTCTTGTATGCTACGGCGCAAGTGGTCAGATTTAGCCGGGAAAAGAGGAGAAAGAAGGGAGAAGGAGAGGCGGCACCTTGGGAGCTGAAGCACAAGTGGATCCAACGATGTCGGGGTGCAGCGGCAGCAGAGGTTGCGATTGAGGGCGGCGTCGGTATGTAGATCTCCTGGGTCACCGCCGTATGCACCGTTCTCTACACCGCAAGTGGTCAGATCTGGCCGGGAGAAGAGGAGAATGAAGGGAGAAGGAGAGGGAAGGGAGAAGGAGAGGCGGCACCTTGGGAGCTACGGCGCCGGCGTGAGATCACCGGAGTAGGAGACGAAGCGGATCTGGCGTGTCTGCTGAGGCCAACGATGGCCGAGGCGGGGATCTCTCCCGTGATGACGTAGTCGGTGAAGGCGCAACAGCGAAGAGCGGGTTGACGGCGGGAGATGGGTGCGACGGCGAAGCTCGAGACGACGGCGAAGTGAGAGGCGAGGCTTCCCACCGCGTGCGAGTGGGGCGAGGAGAACGATCTGGTCCTGGACTGATGGTTCAGCCGCGTGGGGTGAACGGTCCGGTCGTGTACCTATTGGTTCAGCCAGATTGCTCGTATGGGATGGTACAGCATCTTTTGTGAATATTCCAAAAAATCTGTACCATCTCATCCTGTATCAAATGGTTCAATTCAGCCAACCAAACGCATTCACGGAACCAAATCCTATACGGAACGGTCCGGTTCACCCTGGTACATCCAACCAAACACACCCTTAGTGGAGAGACTGAGGAGCCCATGACACTGGCAGATGCTGCCAATATAGCTGTAGGTGTCGAAATTGAAATCTATAATGTTTAATTGGCCTGTCATTAATGTAAATATGTCTTCCTCTATTTTATATTGGGCCGTCTATTTTTTTTCAATCTAATTCCCTTTTTGAAATCACCATCCAACAGCTCATACCAACTATTTCTGCGCTCTGATTTGCTGCGCTGTTTTTAGTTAGGCTCAGCTATTGTGTGGCATAACGGGCCCGCAACTATCTGGTTTTGACCCGTTAAGGGCCTGCTTGATGCACGGCTGCCCATTAGTAATGATATATCAGCTTGTTAACAATACATGGCCCAAAAGACGTAATAAAGCCCAACTCAACACAGTTTGCAGCATCTGCTTTGATGTAGCACAACATTTCACTGCCAATCAACTACGTGAAAGCTAGAAAGAAAGATCCGCCTAATAACTACGATGGTAAAGATGATTCGAGACACAAACAAAATAGGGTTTAACACATATAACACAACATTTGAACTACTGCGGGATGCAAATTATATGAAACGGTATCGAATGGAGACAACAAAAGGTGATCACTTTCGGCGTGAAAATGGTAGCATGCTAAAAAAGGCAGCAACAGACGTGCACTACTATGTGAAGAATAGGATCATGTTACAATAGGCAGAAGACAAAACAACTACTATTGCTGCCCGAACTACCTTCCTTTTTACCTTATTTATGCTGCAATATACAGTAGGGATAATTTATACTATACCACTCTATTCGTTGGTACTTTAGAAAATACCACTCGTTATCTCAATATTATGTGCCTGACGATAACCTTTAGAGTGTTATAGTATGAATTATACCTATATAATAAATGTAAAGAACGTGCATCAAGACAAGGACTAGCAGTATATTACAAAAGAAAGAAACCAACGGAACATGAACTTTTCAACTATGCATATGCCTCTGCCGTATGTACTATTTCTATCTAAAGTGAAGATATACACGAACATATCTTTACATGTACACGTTTTGTGATGAATTCAAGGAGCTGGTTATATCCCTGACGTTGATCTTGTGCTTCTTCAGATTATGTTCCGACATTATATAGCCAACTAAGTAGTTGGTACTTAATAAACTATAACCTATATGTATCATGGCTAAATGTGTCTTACCTAGTATAACTGCATATGCCAACGATGTAAATCTCTTCAAATTTTCATTGTTATTTGCAAATGATGTGATGAATCCACTTAAAATAAGAGATCTGCATGCACTACAGAGTGACTTTTCTGATTAAGTAATGCAGATATTTCATTGATCTCGATAAATCTGTACAGACTGTATAAGGTCTCAAAAGAAAAATATGTTTGCTTTGTTCTTCCAAGATGAGGATTGAGTGTAACATCCCAAAATTTGCTTTAATGTCATTTTATTGGTTAATTTCCCTTTTTATGTTTTTCTGGAATTTATTTGGATTTTTCTGGATTTTTTTGAATTATCTTTAAGTTTAGAATTTTGACCTTTTGTTAAAACTATTTAAATTTATGCAAAGTTAAAATAAAGTTTTGCCAAAAATATTTTATTGGAGTCCAGAATGTCTCAAAGTATTTTTGAGATTTTTCTTGGATTTTTCCTAACAGTTTTATTGCCTAAAACAAATTAAATGAATTTCTGTAATTGTTTTAAATCAAAAATCCTTTTAAAAATCACATGAACAGTAACAGGCCGGCCCATGCACTGTGCGGCCCAAGTTAGCCCGTGAAGCCCGTTTACCGCCGAAACCCTAACCCTAAACCCGCCAGCCGTTGGATCGAGATCCAACGGCTGTGCCTTCGCCGCGTCGACCGCTCGCCCGCAGCCGTTGGATGGGAGCCGCGTGGACGCTCCAGATGAGGCCGCGTCACCTCTCCGTATCGTCGCCGAAGTCCGCCGCCGCCACGGAACCATCCTCGGAGTCCGCGTCGCGCACGCCTCCCCGTGCGCCTATTTAAGGCGCCGCCACGCATCAAAATCCCGCCTCGCGCCGCGCGCATCCGCCGCAAACCCGGCCACGAGTCGCCGTCGTTCGCTCGTAGAAGCTCGCCGGAGTTGAAGCTTGTAGCCGCCGCGGTTTTTGCCCGAGAACGTCGCTGATCCGCCGTCTTCCGCCGCTTGGGTCCCGGATCCGAGTCCGCCGTGGTGCTCCGCGTCGACTCCTCTCTTTCTCCGCGACGGAATCTCGTCAGAGTGCCGTCGGCCAGACCATCTTCTTCGCTGCCGGTGAAGTTCCATCGCCCTGCGTCCATCGCCAGATCCGTAAGTTGTGAACCGTCGGATCGATCCAACCGCCAGATTTCGCGTGTTGCGGCCCAAATTTCGTCCGTTCGATCGAACCAAGTCGTGGATGCACGCCGCGTGTTGTGCATCGGCGGGGGCGGTGCTGTGACCAATCGGGTGTGACCACGTGTCGGCACGTTCTGCGAGGCACCGTGGACCGTGTCTGCGGTGGACCAGAGGCGTCCCGTGGACCGAGTCCATGGACCGGGACCACGTGTCAAGCTCCGGTTGGTCCAGGCCAAGGCTGACGTCACGCTTGCGCAATAATCGGTTTTTCAATTTAAAAATAATTCTGTTAATTCTGATTTTTCTAATTTCTGTAATTTCAGTATTTATTCAAACTTTCAAAGGCTATAACTTTTGCATCTTAACTCGGATTTGAGTGATTCAAATTTCTAAAAAAAATTTAAAATTGAGATCTATTTAATGGTGAATTTTAATTGATTTTTGGAGTTCAGTTGCTCTCTGTTTTGGTATTTATTTGCTTTTCTCCTCCGGTACGCGTAGACGTTGAATTGTGCGACACTTCGGAGGAAGATCTAACCACCCAAGAGCAAGCTACAGATCAAGATCAGGACCTATTCCAAGGCAAGTTGTGCTTTGATCATGTTGAACCCATGTTTATACAAATGCTATATTGTTTTACTCTATTGCATGGTATTTCAAGTATACAATTGTTTCAACTTAAATTGGGATCTAGTTAAGCTACCAATTTGATCTATACCCTACCTTGTCATTGTATGCCATAATCCATTGTCACCATAGATTGGTTCATTATAGTTGGTTAGTAATGATAATCAACATGGGATGGATAGACTGTATTAGTTGCTTAGCCATGCCACGTCATCACATGTGTTTGAATCATTGATAATTAATCTTGATTAATGGAATATGGAACGATGTTATGAACTTGTGTGTCATGTGGGATCACACGATGAGATTGAGTTGTTGTGGCGAGTCATGTCACGCAACGATGTTGAATTGTTGATAGCACGTGGTGCTTGGTAATCAACTTGGGTGATAATCATTTAGATTGGGGCAAGTGACAAGGGGCGAGTATGCCAAGGTGGGCCCGATGGGCAGAGGGTATGAGGATGTATTGCCTTGATCACTCTAAGGACTTAACCTTGCAAGCCTTTGACCTGAGTCAATCATGCAACCACATGTCTGGTATGGGCCAGCCTAGCTGATTAATTTGCAATGTCTTAACTTTGGTACTATCTTGGTCGGTGTGAGTTCTCGAGTTATGGAGTAATTCACATGGCGCAAGAGGGGGGCCCTAGATGTGGTAACCAGTCCCACCAGTGTTGAAACCTTAGCGGGTGGTACCGGGTTAAGCCAGCGCATTGTAAAGGCTTTGTTATGATCACTCGCCTTGGTGGTGTTTGGTTGTATCGCGTGGGTAAGGTGCATAACCTCTGCAGAGTGTGAATCTATTCGGATAGCCGTGCTCACGGTATTGAGCAATGCTCGGGAATTACAGTTAAGGGTTAGTTTAATTAAATGGACAACTTTGTTGGGATGGCAGAATGCCATGTGGAAGATGGAATTTAATTTAGGATTGGAAACCTAGTTTACTTAAAGAATGCTGAATCTATCTATTATTGTTATTTGTTTCACAGTTTTTACAATCTATGTATTGTATTTGTTCATAAATGCTGCTTATTGCAAAATAGCCATGATAGCCTATCCATTGGAATAAGCCTTGCATATAGTTACATAGAATTGCATTCTGTGCACAACTTGTTGAGTGCTTTAAGTACTCACCCTTGCCAACAACAATAATCAACAGTCGAAGAATCCACACCTGTGTTGGGGGAGGAATTCCAGGAGGACGCGAGTAATTAGGGTCCGAGCCTTGTCGGTTGCCTGTGGTGAACTGACGAGCTATCTACGTTTTCTACTTTTCGCTGCTTAATTCTTAGCTTATATTTCCAGTCTTGCCCTGCGTGGCTTAATAATGTAAGTTGGTCATAAGATCATACATTTAGCTATATCAATAAATGAACTACTATTTCTAATATCGTTGAGTATGATGTGATATGTACCAATGTTGAGCTGTGTGCACTAGCGTTGATCCTGGGACTAGTGCGGTTAAACACAATGGGTTCGAATCAGTGGATTCGGGTCCTTACATTGAGCCAATAAGCTTATTTTTGAGATTTGTTCTTGTATCCATACCTTGTGTTGTAAACATAGAAAATTTAGCATTCTGGCCAGCAATTCAGGTAAACTGCAAGCATTTGCCCTCTAGGAAATGAAAAGGACCCATCAACAAAAGCAATCACAATCTATGTTTGACAAAACTAATTAGTTGGTTTTTATTTTGGCTGCAGGTCATCTTTATGATATTTTGGCTGTTGTATGATATGGTTCTTTTTCTAATCACATGGATGCATATATTAACTATTGAGATTGACTGCCTTCTAAATTTGTTCTATGTCTGCATATCTTAACCACTGTGATTGACCTTGCAGCTTCTGTGCCTGGATTATCATTCATTTCGAATATTGCATCAGTAATAAAAAATAATCTGGCTGTAAGTACTTTTTTCATCCCATTTTAGAATCCTTGTTACTTGAATTTTTAGTATCATTGTGAGAATTTTTAGCTATTATTTAGCCCTAATGAAGCTTCCCTAGCAATTTTAGTTTTTTTAGCGATATGATGAGTTCCTGGTGTATGGTGCAAACATCTACTACTTGAGAAATTTTATCACTGGTTGCAATCGATACATAAAGCATGATGTTAGAGTTTAGCATGCGTAACCAACGTCTCCCATTCGAGGGTGCTTGTTTATAAACATGCTAAAATGGCATATTTATAAGCAAGCAGTTTTGAATTATCCACATTTTTTGGGCAGTTTGAGGATATGTGGTTCGGGCAAATTCCTGAGCTATTATACAACTCTAGAGGAAGCTTCGGTAGCATCTCCCTTGTATTATCTGGATACACACCCCTTTTGACTTGTTGTACAACAACTTAGAAACTTGCTTGAACCACATATCCTCGAATGGGATTAGGACCTAACCTATTTAGAGATTAGAAGTTATCGTTGGTACGTACTTAGTTGGTCAATAGATAGACTTTTATTTAAGATCATCCATTAATCTGTTACTCTACTACAATATGCTAGAACAATTATATACTATGAATTATCCATTAATCTGTTACTTTACATGATTCTTTGTCAAGTCCACGTAATAGCTATGAATTGCTTTCTCTCAAGTCAAATATATGACCATGTCAGATAAAAATACTCGAAATATCGCAATTAGAGAGCATCGGCTCATCGCTAGACAGAATAGAAGGTGCTGCTGAGGGCCGAGCAAGGTTTCAAATGTTGAGGGTCTAAGTAAGGTTAAAAAGGCACGAGGAACAAATAAAGGGGCCATAGGGAGAACATCACAGGTTCTTTACTTCAATGCCACGGGGTGTGCATGGGTCCTCCCAAGTACAAGGGGCGCTACCGGTATTTTCTCGGCCAATTGGTAAGGGAGAGAGCGCCAATCACAGTTAAGGACTAGAGGAAGGAAGTCAGCGCCGAGTAGATGAATCAGCTATGGGACAAAGTTAAGGGCAGATGGGTTATAAAAGAGGAAGATGAAAGCAATGTGAGGCGGTACGCCTTGAAGAGAATGGGTGTGGCTTTGAGGCACTCTAGGGTCTTCATGCATAGTGAGTACATGCTGAAAGGTTGTACTCTATTCGAGAGGTATCCGTTTGTGACTCCCAATGTTTGAGAGGTGTTCACAAGGATGAAGAGTATGTCCGAGGCAGAGAAGCTTAGAGAGAAGAACATCACTATCCAGATATAGAACACATATGTTCACCACCTCAGTTCCACATCACAATCAGATCTGAGATAGAATCGATTGTGATGATGCCAAGAACTAATTGTGATGAGGTCCACATTACAATCGGTTCTTTCTCAAAACTGATTGAAATGATGCCTTTATCACAATCGGGCGAAAACCGACTGTGATAGCATCTTCTCATCACTGTCTAATGACTTTATATCACCACCAGAACCGACTGTGATGATGAAAAAGAATCGATTGTGATGTACATTCTTGCAGTAGTGATATTTTTTGGTGTAAGTCTTATACTTGCTATGCAAATAGCCAAATATAATATGTATCAAATGTTACTACGGAGGCATAATCAATTAATTTAAGTGTCTAGAATCTATAGTTGTGACTTCTTAAGTTTGCTAGTTCAAACAACACATTAGTTAATAACATGTTTTATTGAAATTCATGCTGTTAGTTTGAAATTTCTTCTTATGCTTTCAAGGAAGCATGTTTTATTGAAATTCATGCTGTTAGTTTGAAATTTCTTCTTATGCTTTCAAGAAAGGTTGATGCATTTGGTCTCCAACTCCAATTGTCATTAAGGGCAGAAAGAAATCATATGTAAAAACCAAATGAAATCTACTAAAAAAGTTGAGAGTGTCTTTAGGGTCATGTAGTTATTTTTTCATGAATGATGGTTTCTCTAGTTACTTGTTCGTAGTTTGTTTTACGTGTATCATTCGATTGTAGGACAAACTTTGAGTACATTTTAGGACACGACTCCTTGATTCTTATAGATTTGTTGTTTTTAACTTTTGAATTTAAGAGGCTAAGATTATGTTTATGTATGTGAGTGTTTTCAAATTCAAGAGGTTAAAGTTATATTTTTTTAGTGTGATTATTTACGAATTCAAGAGGCAAAAATTATTTGGATCACTATTAAGCTATTTAATTCCTACCTGGCATATCATGCACAAACTCAGTAGTTCACCCTCAGTATTTTTGCATATATGGGTAACTTATTAACTTAAAGGTACATAGAAAATGTTCATACACAATCTAGAGCTCTTTAAATAAGTTTATTTAATTGAACAATTAACATATTGAAACCACTTTTTATTGGAGGATGGTCTAGAACAAGTTGAAACTCAAATATTTTTAAATAATTGAGTTGTTTGTGACCTATGGATTCTAACGAAACGCATTTCTATTTCGAGCTCACTTGCATAAAATCTATTATACGCCACATTTGAAACCCTTATTTTACTTTTAAACTTTACATTCAACCCAGTTGTTACATGGAAAAGTTTTTCCACATTCTGGAACTACATGGCTCTACATGAATTCAGAACTTTGTTTCATTGAATTTGGGCTTCATTTGTGCAATTTGTAAGCATTTGAATTCTTGCATGCATTGAGATTTGTCTACTTACACTTTTGATGCAAACTAAGTCAAAATCTAAATATTTTTACATATTTGGAAAGCTTGTGATCTCAGAAACAAAGTAAAATTGCTTTTACCATTTTTAAACTTAGTTTGTGAAAATTTTGTATTATGCATATTTTTAGCCTAAAGCATATATTTGGGATCATTTACTTCAAATTGATCAAAACTAAAATATTTTTCCATATTTAGATTCTAAATGAATATACACAAATTTAAAATTTTATTTCACTAAATTTAGAGTTTCCTAGTATAAGTTATAAGCATTTGAATAGAGTCGGTTTTGAAAAAGGCTGAAAATCGGAAATGCGCTTTCGTATTATGAAGACGTATTCTGTTATTTAATGCGAGATTGAATTGTTGGCTGACATGATGGTCCCGCCTGCTAGAGACAGTTTTCTCAGGGTTTTTAAATGCCCCCGTCGACTGACATGGTGGCCATACCCGTCAGTGGCGCGTGTGCGTGAGCCACTGACGGCTCAGGCCCGCCTGTTAATGGCTCAAAATAGGGGGGAGACAGGGGAGCTAGCCGGCAGTGATGTAGGGGTGGCACGGCCTGGGCGATGGCTCGGTGAGCAAGAGAGGGTCACGGTGAACCTAGGGAACCAGTCGGTGGCGGAGGGGTGAAGCTGTGGTAAGTTGGCAGCAGAGCGAATCGCCGCTCAGTGGAGGCGGTTGCCGGAGAGGAAGAAGGAGAAAGTCTTGGGCTTGGTCGAGGGATGGAGAGGCTCGAGGGGCTGAAGATGAATGGCTGCAGCTATCCCGGTATGGCAGAGGGTGGTCAAGGTGGCCTGCCACTGAGCGACCGGAGGCGGAGAAGAAGATGTGGATGTGGTGGTGTCTCGGTCGTCGAGAGCTGCAAATAAGGCACGCACGAGCTTAGGGCAACCGAGAGATGGCTTTGGGCGAAAGGAATTTGACGATGAGCTTACCAGGTGACCGATTTCACAGAATAGGCTTGCTTGCCTCATCCCCAAACATGGCTAGTTCGCGACGAAGGGGAAGCAAGGTGAGGGCGAGCAGGGGCTAAGAGATGGGGCTCTCTGTCAGTTTTATGGAGAGGCATGTGGAACTAGCGAGGCACGGCATGGCAGCGAAGTCAGCGAGGGCGATCATGGCTACGAGTGCAAGGGCTTTGCCGTGACACTCATGGGCATGGGGGATAAGAGAGGGAGGAGAGGGTGCTGACATGATGGCAAGGGGCTACAGGCGATGAGCGGCTGTTTGAGCACGGCTGGGAGGGAGCACGGTTACATGGCATGTGCATTCTGCCGCGCCCGCCCGTGCGCCCTGCAGTGCCTAGCCACGGCACGGGATGGGCAGGAAGGGGAGAGCAAGAGGGGTGAGGGGGGAGACTGCCAGTGGGATCCCAAGTTGCATGTGGTCCACTACCAGTGACGGTGGTTCAAGCAATTCATCAAACATCTGGCGTACACACTATAGCTTCGACAAAATAGAATAGAAACCGGTTGGGGTAGTTAGAGCTGCGCAAAAGTGGTTTAACATGACTTTAAAAATCCTAGAAAAATTGGTGGAGGTAGCTTAAAGATTGAAGTATCCATTTTATTTAGTTTCCCTCAACTCTTTGTTGCAGTTTTTGAAATATAAATCCTAGAACCTTGCTATTTTCAAACAATAATTGAATTTTTGAAGCATTAAAATATTATGTAAAAATTCTAAAAATGTATATTTATTCATCTAAAGTGTTTTTTATATTTTATAAAATTATTTCCTATGTTAGGTTATTTGTGATTTTTATATGTTTCTTTTTAAGTGTTCGAATTTGAGGTTAATGGATTTAAATAAAGCAATTTAAACATTAACACAACGAATTCCAGTAAAAATCCAAAATGCAAGAAAAGTCATTCCTAGTCACTTTATTTTATTTTCTCAACCTTTGGGATGTTACATTGAACTTATATATGTTTACAAAAGTATTTTGTTTCATACAAATTGCATGTTATTTCTATACCAACGTTATTTGTTGGGAGTAGCTAAATATCATTTATCATTTTGCCACCTTGATTATTGAATGACATGTATCCTTTGTCACCCTAGTTTGGGACATTAATAGGTGGACATAATTGTACTACCCACATTGGGTTACCATAGCTATACTTAGATATGCTTAATTGTACGATGGGCTCATATCACATGATGAATATTGATAAACTTGACTTAATGATATATAGAATTGTGGTGGATAGCCACTCTTACAAAATTTGTTGTACCATAGTAGGGTATGCCATTGGTCTTGGTTAAACAAAATAGTTTAAACTCGGGTAAGTGATCGTGCAGTAAAGTGAGTGCAGTTAGCACATTTAGAATGTGGATGTCTCGCACGAGACTATTTAAGGACTTAATTTTGTTTGCTATTGAACTGGGTCTAAACGACAACCACATGCTGACTCTTCTTATCCATTGATCAATTATTATTGTAACAGTGAGCACATAAAGTACTCAATAAATTGTGCACATAATGCAACTCTAGCATAACTATATGTAAGGCTTAATCCAAAGATGGCTGACATGGCTATTTTGCAATAAAGCGGCATTTACAATTGAATACAATGATAGATTAAAGCACGTGGTCAAAATAATAATAGATTAAAGTAGAAGATAAAATAGTAACATTAATAATAATATTCTCAGATAATTCTCAATTTAAACTAAACCAAACTAGCACACAACATAATATATTTACTTTTCCTGGCACATACTCCCAATAAGATTGATCTCACTATTCCATCTCTACATAGAGTAGAAGAATAGGAGGGATTCATCGTTTGATTAGGAACAATATAACTATTCAAGATGTGAAGACACTGTAACACACACCTTCTCCAACCACGCACATAGTTTAGTTTACCTCCTAAGATATCATATATCAAGACTTAGTAACTTCCTAAGTTAGGTTTATCCCATTAAAGACATGTGGTGTATAATTTAGCCCAGTTCAATGATTTACAAGGTTAAGTCCTTAACTGGCCGAGGCAAAATTTCTAATCTACTTCATTCACATCAACCATTATCAATTGATTCACACAGAATCCTTATCCCAATGTCATACAGATCTACCATGGCACATAGCCTCTTGTCGCTTGCCTCAATCTAAATTATTTACCACCCCTATTGATTATAATGTAACACATGCCATTAACATCAAATCATCATGTGACAACACATGATACACCCTTTTTATAAACATGTTCTATAGACAATTAATTAGGTTTGAATTTGCACTTCTAAATGATACCAATTATTTATTGCATGGCTAAGCACACTAAACATATTATAACCAACTCACATTGGTACTAAATTAGTAACGAACTAATAATTATCCATCTTAGGGTGACAAATGATCATGGCATAGTAAATGACAATGTAGGTATAATCCAAGTAGGTTGCATAACTAATTCCCAAACTATCTAACAGCTCATAATTTAAACTATCTTGCAATAATTTGAAATAAAATAACTTTGTAAAACTAGGTTCAACATGATCAAAGAAAAACTTGCCTTTGAAAAAATCCTAATCTTGCTCTTGACTTAACTTTTCACCTTCGTACGCTCTTAGCACTTCAATGTCTCTCAAAACGAACGATGAAAAAGCAAAATAAATACACAATAGAGACAACACAAACTCCAAAAAATAAATAAGATATAATAGAATGTAGATCTTGATTTTAGATTAATTTAGGAACTTGAATGGACACAATCGAAGTTCGTATGAAGGTGAGCAGACTCTCGGATCATTTATCGAAAAATAAATACTGGAAATTGAGAGAGAGAGGAGAATTTCCTCTTTCAAAGACTAATAAGTGGGCTTGAGTGAATTTTTGAATTTCTAATTAATTCTAGAAATATTGGATACTTACCAGAGACTGACATGCGGGCCCTTGGTCTATGGATCAAGTTCACACACACTATCCTCGATCAACGGTGCACCCGGTTCATAGCACTGGCTCTCTAATATGTGGACCCCACATGGCATAGATATGGTCAACGGCAAACTCAATCTATTTAGATCTAATATGGATTTATTCTCCCGTGGATGCTGGCTCAACACGGACATGATTGCCACGTCGGTGGATCTTGATAAGCAAGACGATAGCTAACAGTGGCAGATGGTGGTGCTACTCCAGCAAATAGCAAAACAGTGAATGACAACATGGTTGTGTCTCCAGACTGGTGCAATCTAATGTGGACAAGATCGCGAACTAGATGCGCACCGGCATGGGGACCAACGGTCATTACCGGCAAGGAATCGGTAGCGTGATACACCAAGTAGAACAAGAGACGGTGATGCTAATGACGTAAAATAAGATGACAAGGACTCACCGGCGGTGATCAATTCCTTTGGGATTTGTGGCAGCTTTGCTTGTAGACAATCTTGAATCCTGGCCCAAGGACGATGGGATTTGCTGGATAGGGTTAGGGGTTTGGATGAGGGACTCCTGGTGATACTAACATCATATTTATTAGGGCCTCAGTTTGCATGAAATGCCGGATTCGTAATGGAGTTGGCGGCAGCTACTACACAGATACAGTGTCCTTGCTTGACACCGAAAGATAACGACTATCAGGTGGGCCCCATATGTCAATGATTCAACAACGGTGTTGAGGCGAGCTGGGCTGCGAACGAGAAGATGGGATGAGGTGTGGTTGAACGGGCCTGCTGGGTTGGGTTTCGGCCTAGGAATAATTATAGAGTTTTTAATTAGTTTTACTTTTAAAAAATACTAAAAACACAAAATAACTCTAAATAAATAGCAAACGCACTCAAAAAGTTCCCAGAAAAATATATAAAATACTTCTAAGCATAGAGAACCTAAATAAAATAATTTTAATAATTGTACACTTGAGCATTAATCATATTAAATCACTTTTGATTTATGGAAGTCACATATTAAACTTTAATTAGCTCTGAAAGCATCTAGGCCCCTAATTTGTTTTGGTTTTGGCAATTAATGACAATAGCGATTAAAAGGATTAACATTTTCAATTTAAGTTTAATTGAGAATAGGTCGGTCTGTGTTCGACAAACAAGGAAGCATGAAAGTGGTGAAATAACAAAAGGCAATCGTCCGAGACAAGAAAGCTAAGGTATAGTCTAAGGACTTTTATAGTCTTTTTAACCGATCTCGGTGTTTGAAGGACAAGATCGGATTGCTAGAATAGCGCCATACTATTAAGAGGGGTTATTGTCGCTTGATCGATGTCAAAAAAAGGGTTAGAGGCTCAATACTTGTGCACTTAGATTATCATAAGGTTTGCATATAAAGAATTATCTCTTGTGAAGGCAAGGAACGAAATTCCTTGCCTTGGGTGGAGTGGGCCGGTATGACCGGGCCCCCTCCGGTCATACCGGCCGTCGGTATGACGGGGCCAGGCCGGTCTGTTTTATCCAGAGAGAACGCTTTTTGACCGAAGGACGGCGGTATAACCAGAGGGCCCCCCGGTCATACCGATGAGCGGTATGACCGAGCCCTCTCCGGTCATACCAACCATGTAGACAACGGTCACTGACAACGCATTAAATTCACTATAGCAACCATTGTTTCTGAGGGGCAGTCATACCGGCCCAAGGGCGGTATGGCCGGCCCCTTAGGAGGTTTTTTACCAACTTTTGAGGAAAGGCTATAATTGGTTGGTGAGGGTTATAAATACCCCTCACCTGCATTCTAAGGGCTCTCTTGACTTCATTGATCATCCTTGAGCTTTAGAAAGTCTCCAACTCAATTGTAAGCATTAATTTCTCATTTGGTGAGAGTTGGAAACAAAATTGACTGGTGCATTTAGTGTTGAGCCTTTAGCACTCAATTCAACCTCGAGCAAGCGTCATCACCTTTTACTCTTGGAGGTTGCCGCCTCCTAGAAGGCTTGGAGACGTGTGGCATCGGTGATCTTCTCAAAGAAGCTTGTGAGAAGGCCCGATCGTTTGTGAAGGCAAGGAGCTTGCCTAACCGGAGCGGTGAAGAACTACCACGAGTGATCGAGGAATGCTCAAGCAGGTGTAGCCGGCTTGAAAGTGTTCAAGTCACCTCAACGTGGAGTTGGGGAGACCGGCAAGTCTCCTTGACCACGGGATAAAATTCTCGCCTCTCTTTTGCTTGTGATTTGCTTTTGTTATTATTGTGCTAAATTACATTGCTAGCAAAATTGAGTAAACTACTTGTGATTAGAATTACTTATTGCTCTACTTGTATTGCTTAAGTATTTTAGTAATCTCTAGAAATTATAATTTAGAATTTGCAATTATTGCTTCTATAGCTCAAAATTTTAATTAATTTCAAATTAGAATCGAAAAATTTAGAAATCGCCTATTCAACCCCCTCTAGTCAGTTATCCTTGATCCTACAAGTGGTATCAGAGCAAGGACTCTCTTTTGGGGCTTTACCGCCTAGAGAGTAAGGATGGCTAGTGATGGGGTGTTAATAGGCAATGCGTCATTTTTCTATGGCACAAATTATGCTTATTGAAAAATTCGCATGACCGTTTATTTAAAGGCCATGAGCCCAAGCATATGGAGAATTGTAGTTGAGGGTTTCACTCCGGGAGTTAATCCCACATTCACAATGGAACAAGAAGAGAGAAACACTCATCTCAATGCTCAAGCTATGAACGCTCTCTTTGGTGCTTTGAACGCGGATGAGTTCAATCGAGTGAGCAACCTTGAAACCACTCATGAGATTTGGACAACCCTCTCAAAAATTCATGAGGGAACATCCTCAGTGAAAGAAGCTAAATTGCATATGCTTCGGATCAAATATGAGAGTTTTATTATGTTGCCCCATGAAAACTTAAATGAAATGTATTCACAGTTAAACAACATAGTAAAAATGAGCTCAAGGGCCTTGGGGTATCACTAACCGATTTTGATGTTGTTCGTAAGATGTTTAGGGTTCTTCCGGACAAATATGAGACTTTGGTGACGTTGTTTCTCAACTCACCGAAGTTACCAAGGATGACACTAACAGGACTTCTTGGAAACCTCATAACAAATGAGCTCTACAAGAAGGACAAGGAAGAGCTCTTGGAGCAAAGCTCTTCGAAGAAGAAGAATATCGCCTTCAAGGCGAAAGCGGAGTTAAACGATGAGGCGCTTGATGACTCTGATGATGATGAAGACACCGAGGAGGAAATGGCCCTCCTTGTAAGAAGAATGGGGATGAAGAGGCGCTCAAGTACAAACGTTTCTCAAAAATTCAAGAAGGGACAATATTCAAGCACCAATTGATATGCAAATATCCGGTGCTATGAGTGTGATGAAAAGGGACACATTGCTTCTCATTGTCCCAAAAAGAAGGACGACAAAAACAAATTGCCTAAGAAGAAGTTCCTTCATGGGAAGAAGAAGCTCTTCAAGAAGCTCAATAAGGATGGAAAATGCGAGGCTCACATTGGAGAGTGGAATTCTGAAGAAGAATATTCGGACTCTGACTCGTCTGAAGATGATACACCTTCAAAGAAGAAGGGTCTCGCCGACATCGCTATCTAAGAGTCTTCCTCATCACTCGTCACTCCTTTGTGTCTCATGGCAAAAGGAGATTTTAAGGTAAAAACAAATGATAATGATGAACCCTCTTATGATGAGCTCATGGACATGCTTCAGGACTTAAATGAGTATCTCGGTAAAGAAAAGTCTAAACATAAAGATTTGAGAAAAGAATATCTTTCTCTCAAAGGTTCTTATGAGGAGCAAAAGGAAGCTCATAAGACTTTTCTTGCCGAGAGACACTCAAAGCCTCAAAATGATGTTGGTATTAGTTGCAATATTATGAATGATATGCCTAGCGTAGAAATTGATTCATGTTGTATATCAAAAACTAGCATATCAACTTCTTGTTATGATTTGCTTAATATGCCTTCAACTTCGTGTGCTAGCTTAAATTCTTACCATGCAAATTTAATGATAGAAAATAATGAACTTAAAGAACAAATGAATAAACTTAGCAAAAGTTTAGATAGATACTTTAAGGATAAGGACTCTCTTAACAAAATTTTAAATAGTCAAAGATGTTCTTACAATGAAGAAGGCCTTGGGTACATTCATAAAAAGGGCAAGAAAATAAGAAACAAAGCTCCTCGGTTTGTTAAATCAAATGGGAAGCTTTGTTATAAATGTCATGATGTAGGACACTTAGTCAATGATTGTCCCTTAGGCAAGGCACCCAAGAATAATGTTTAGGATTCATGCTATGTGCTTAAGAAAGATAGCTTTGGTAAAATTATTGCTAAGTTTGTTGGCACTCCTATACTTGGCTGTAGAAAGAATGCCATTTGGGTGCCCAAAGCCTTGGTTACTAACCTTCAAGGACCCAAACAAATTTGGGTACCTAAAAAGGCTTGATTTTTTTGTAGGTGAATTACAAGACCGGCGGACGGCATTGGGTGTTAGATAGTGGATGCACTCAACACATGACCGGTGACCGAAAAATGTTCACTACCTTTGAAGTAGGAAATGGGCAAAATGACAAGATCACTTTTGGAGACAATAGTAAAGGAAGTATTAGGATTGGGTAAAATCGCTATCTCAAATGACTTTTCTATTTCAAATATCTCATTAGTTGAAACCTTGAATCTCAATTTGCTATCCGTAGCACAAATTTGTGATCTTGGCCTCACTTGCATGTTTTCTAAGAATGGAGTAGTGATCTCTAAAGAAAATGATAATTTGTTAGTGTTCAAAGGTTTTAGATTTGGAAATTTGTATTTAGTTGATTTCACCTCAAATGAGTCATGTCTTCAAACATGTTTGATTGCAAAAACATCCTTAGGATGGCTATGGCATAGAAGACTAGCTCATGTTGGGATGATCCAACTCAAAAAGCTTTTTAAAAATGATTTAGTTGTGGGCTTGAAGGATGTGAAGTTTGAGAAAAATAGACTTTGTAATGCTTGTCAAGCCGGGAAGCAAGTGGCTAGTTCTCATCCTTCAAAGAGTATCATGTCCACATCTAGACCATTAGAGCTCTTACATATGGATTTGTTTGGGCCGACAACCTATAAGAGCATCGGAGGTAATTCTTATTGTTTAGTCATTGTTGATGATTTTTCAAGGTATACTTGGGTTTTCTTTCTAGATGATAAATCCGAAACCTCCGGTATTTTCAAAAGTTTTGCAAAAAGGGCTCAAAATGAATTTGATTTCAAAATTAAGAAAATCCGTAGTGACAATGGTTCCGAGTTTAAAAACACAAGAATTGAAGATTATTGTGATGAACTTGTAATAAAGCATGAGCTTTCCGCTACCTACACTCCAGAGCAAAATGGAGTTGTAGAACGAAAAAATCGAACACTAATTGAAATGGCAAGAACTATGCTTGATGAGTATGGCACTTCCGATAGTTTTTGGGTGGAAGCCATTAATACCGCTTGCCATGCAACAAATAGGCTTTATTTGCATCATTTTTTGAAAAAGACCTCATATGAGCTTCTTATTGGAAGAAGACCAAACATTTCTTATTTTCGAGTTTTCAGTTGCAAATGCTATATTTTGAAAAAGGGTATTCGACTTTTAAAATTCCAAAGTCGTTGTGATGAAGGTTTCTTGCTTGGCTATTCCTCAAATAGTAAAGCATATCGCGTGTTTAACAAAGATAAAGGTTTTGTGGAAGAAACTTGCGATGTTGAATTTGATAAAACTAATGGCTCTCAAGAAGAGCAAGAAAATTTGGATGATGTAGGTGATGAAGGACTAAGAGAGGCAATGAAGAACATGACGCTTGGAGACATCAAACCAAAGGAGGATAAAGATGATCAATCCTCGTGCACTCAAAGTGAACCCCCTACTTCTGCAACGCCAAGTCAAGTTCAACCCACTGACGTGGATGAGAAGGAGAGTGATCAACAAGCTCAAACTCTACCTCAAAGAATTCATCATGGACTCTCTAAAGATCATCCAATAGATCAAATATTGCGTGGCATTAGTAAGGGTGTTCAAACTCGATCTCGCGTCGCTTCTTTTTGTGAACATTACTCTTTTGTGTCTTCTTTTGAACCTACTCATATAGATGAAGCTCTAGATGATCCGGATTGGGTAAGTTCAACGCATGAAGAGCTCAACAACTTCGCTCGCAATGATGTTTGACGCTAGTCGAAAGACCCAAAGATCACAATGTTATCGGCACCAAATGGGTATTTCGAAACAAGCAAGATGAGAATGGTATAGTGGTAAAAAATAAGGCAAGATTAGTGGTGCAAGGCTTCACCCAAATCGAAGGATTAGATTTTGGTGAAACCTTTGCACCTGTAGCTAGATTAGAAGCTATTGGAATCCTACTCGCTTTTGCATCTTGCTTTGATATCAAATTATTTCAAATGGATGTAAAGAGTGCATTCTTAAATGGACAAATATCCGAATTGGTATTTGTAGAACAACCTCCCGGGTTTGAAAACTCTAAACATCCAAATCATGTGTACAAACTCTCTAAGGCACTATACGGCCTCAAACAAGCTCCTAGGGCATGGTATGAGAGGCTTAGAGACTTTCTAATCAAAAAAGGTTTCAAAATCGGGAAGGTTGATACAACACTCTTTACAAAAATAATTTATGGAGAATTCTTTGTATGTCAAATTTATGTTGATGATATTATATTTGGTTCTACAAACGAAGATTTTTGCAAAGAATTCGGTGATATGATGTCTAGGGAATTTGAAATGTCAATGATTGGAGAATTGAGTTTCTTCCTTGGACTTCAAATCAAGCAACTCAAAAACGGGATGTTTGTGAGTCAAACTAAGTATGTGAAAGATTTGCTCAAGAGGTTTAGCATGGAAGACTCAAAACCTATCAAAACTCTAATGGCATCCAACGGGCATCTTGATCTAAATGAAGGAGGTAAACCGGTAGATTTAAAGCTTTATCGTTCTATGATTGGTAGTTTACTTTATCTTATCGCATCTATGCCTAATATCATGTTTATTGTTTGTATGTGTGCTCGTTTTCAAGCCTCTGCTAAAGAGTGTCATTTAGTAGCTGTTAAGAGAATTCTAAGATATTTAAAGCATTCCTCAAATATAGGGTTATGGTATCCTAAAGGTGCTAAATTTGATTTAATTGGTTATTCGGATTCGGATTATGCAGGTTGCAAAGTGAATAGAAGGAGTACCTCCGAGAGTTTCCAATTGCTAGGTAGGTCACTAGTCTCATGGTTCTCCAAGAAACAAAATTTCGTAGCCTTATCCACCGTCGAAGCTGAATACATTTCCGCCGATAGTTGTTATGCACAATTGTTGTGGATGAGGCAAACCTTAATGGATTATGGCATTAATTTCAAAAATGTGCCTCTTTTGTGTGATAATGAAAGTGTCGTTAAGATAGCCAACAATCCGGTCCAACATTCAAGAACCAAGCATATAGATATTCGCCACCATTTCTTAAGAGATCATGTTAGCAAAGGTGATATTGTAATTAGTCACATTAGAACCGAAGATCAGTTAGCGATATCCTCACCAAACCCTTAGATGAAGCAAGGTTTTGTAAATTGAGGAATGAATTAAATGTCATAGATATCTCAAATGTTGCTTGATTGTGTGCAAAAATGTTTGGCTTTCATTTGATCTTATCGATTGATTGGATTTCTTGATGGATTACGCATTAAGGGGGAGTGCTATATCCTTTCATACATACCACATCCCTATAAATGTGAAAATATAAAACTAGTGCAAATATAATTAAAAGGAGTTTTCCTATATGACACCTAAGTCAACATATTTGAAAATTATTTTGTTCATTAAGAGATGCTATTTTCTAAAATATTTTATCTCAAAATCTATTCATAAATCCCACCTTCAATTCAATCTATTCTATCAAATGATCACTATATTGAAAAGTATTACAAATGTTTCAAACCAAGCCATGTTTTTCAAATTCTTCCAAAATCAAAACTTGATCTATATTGATCTATTAAAATGCACATTGCGAGTATTTGCCTTGGAGCTAGATTTGTGTCATATCTAGACTCACAAAAAGGTACTTTCAACTCATATAGGTCCAAAAATTGCAAAGTATGTCTGATGAGAGTTTGTTTATTTTCAAAGATTTCTCATTTCGCAAAAAGAGGCCTATTTTAATAAAAATTAATTGTGAAAATTTCGCTCTCATAATTGTTTTATTGAGTTGAAGTGCTCAAATAAACTATTCATCATAAATATGAATAAATGAGCAACTACAACTCATTTTGAATCTTAAAAGGCTTTTGTAGCCTATTAGGGCCGGTGTGACCGCACATGAGGCGGTAGCACCGACGAGCGGTATGACCAGCCCTTGTGCGGTCATACCAGACTTCTGGAGTTTAGGTAGTTTTGGCACAACCGACCCCTCCTTTTTCTCTTCTTGACCATCCCGTACTCCCCTAAGTCTTCTCCTCCTATTTCTCTCTCTCTCCTCTCAAGAACTCCTTTTCCTTCCCAAAATCTCTCAAGAAGAAACTTCTCAATTCGGATCTTTTGGTCAAATTTCTTGGTCTTATCCTGATCTCCTGATCCAAGGTACCCCTTCCCTCTTTCTATTTTGAAATCCCTCGTTTTGTTCATGCCCTAGGGTTCCTATTCTGTATTTTAGGGTTTAATGCATAATGTGGCAAAATCTGACAAAATAAATTGAAATCTTTGGGAGAAATGAGTAGCTCATTGATCTTTGACATCTATTTGTGCCATTCAAGGGCTCGGTCTACTCAAAAACTCAAGATTTCGCAAATTTAGGAAAGAAGGGCCCGTGTTGCCGGTCATACCGACCTTCGGGCGGTAGCACCGCCCATGTCCGGTGCTACCGGCCCTTGAGCAGTATGACCGGGCCTGCTAAACCAAAAATATCAGATTTTGCTTATTTTGCCACAAATAGAATTATAATCCACCTCTAGGGCTATTAATCCTTGTTCTCATTATATCCATTCCTTGCAATCTTAGTCATCATGCCGAAGACAAAGAATGCGCCTGCTCGCGGCGGCGGAGTAATTCGCAAATCCACACGAGGAAGGGTAGTTCCTCGGGCTCATGACAGTGACAGCGAGGATTCTCAAACTCTTGCTGTCAGGGATAGGGAGATCCGGAGGAAGATCCAAGAAGAACTTCGTGGGAGTTCTTGTGGAGGAAAAGGAAAGAAGGTCGTTTCTGAATCAAGTGAGGATGATGACAGCATGGATGTAGACTTTGATGAAGGAAATAATTCTGAAAATGAGGAGTCAGAAGAGGAAGAAAACTTTGATGATTTCTAGCCCACCATGGATTTAAGGAAGATTAAAAAGGAAAAATACTTCTCACTTCGTCTGGCAAACCAATATATGCTTCCTCACAGTGCTACGCTGGATAAGTTCAGAACCCTCTTTCAACAGAAGGTATATCATGAAATCTATCTCAATAAAGATTTTGCATATCATAAATGGGTTAGTTGGGAGCACATAAGAAATATTCCTCTGTTTGTTGGAGTGCCTGAGCTTTTTCATGGAGCAAATCTTGCACATTTTGTCAGCATGAGATGTGACTACAATGAAGACATAATATGCTAATTCTATACAACTCTTCATGTTTTGTGATTCTTTTGATGAGATCACATGGATGACTGATGCTGCGGTGTATACTGCTTCTAAGGAAGAGATTGAGCAAGCTTGGGCACCTTCAACAGCAGTCAGCCCAAAATTCACAGTACCCTTTCTCTCCCTCTCCAAGAACAATATAGCTTCTATGATCCTTCTGCTCGAATCAAGAGGCCGGGTAAGATGACTCATCTACTTCCCACATCTAACCTTATAAATAGGATTGTGTGAGTTACTGTTCATCCAAAGAGCAGTAATTTCGATGAGATTAGAGGCTATTCATGGAATATAATGAGCAAAGTCATGAAGAAGGAAAGATTTGATGTGGTGGACTTTATTCTTCGAGAGATTCATTCATCAGCTGGAGATCGTGGCAAACGGATCTATTTTGCCCCCTATATCATGATGATTATCAAAAGGGTGACTAGATACCGTGGTGGGTGTGGGAGTGCCCATAAGCCCTATAAGCCACGAGAGGCTGGCCCTCAAGCCCAGTAAGGACAGTCCTCCCAGCAGCAGCCACCTCACCAGGTTGTTGGAGAGGAGGAGCAGCCGGCACCACAACTTTTCTCGGGAGTTGCTCATGAGAACTTTGACACATTGCACAATGTTATGATGAGCAACTTTGCGAGTCTCAGAACAGACATGATGAACAACTTTGCTCGTATTGATGATTATCAGGCTCAGTCTCACCAGGCTGTTGAGGAGGTCAGAGGAAGGATGAATTCTATTGACTCTTCCATCACCGAGCTTCGCACTTCGTTTGAGGAGTTTCGCTCTCAGCAGGCTCCTATCTCTTTTCACCGGTTTGGAGCTCGTCGCACTCCGCCACCTCCGCCGCCTCCTTCGTCTTGAGCTTGCGATTGGAGATTCCCTTTTTGGTTCTTAATGACAAAGGGGGAGAAGTGATAGCGTCGCTTGGATCTTGGAGGATTTAGCTTAAGTTATTACTATTTATATTTCTTATATTATAAGCTAATGAATCTCGTTACTTTCTCTTAGTTGTTGATTGGTTATGATTGAACTATTATCTTATATTGCTTATGGATGTTTATGACTTTCTGGATGCTTAATAATTACGGTTTCATGTTAGTCATGTCCGTTTTCTCATATTCATTGATTATACTTGGTTATCCTCGGATTCAATATTTAAAAGTGAAACTCCGTCAAAATTTTGTGAAAAATCCTAAATGTGCAAAATACATCTCTTCATTCATATGCACATTGTTAGGGGGAGCTTTCAAATTAAATGTTGGTGTTTCTAACAATATTTGTGCCTAACAAACTTTTCATCCTCAAAAAGGCAAAATATTGTTAAAACAAAATTCATTGAGTATACAACTTATTTTCCTAAGTTGCACACTCAAAATTCAAATTCAATTCTTACTTAAGGATTGTCATCAATTACCAGAAAGGGGGAGATTGAAAGCATCTGGGCCCCTAATTTGTTTTGGTTTTGGCAATTAATGACAATAGCGATTAAAGGATTAACATTTTCAATTTAAGTTTAATTGAGAATAGGTCGGTCCGTGTTCGACAAACAAGGAAGCATGAAAGTGGTGAAATAACAAAAGGCAATCGTCCGAGACAAGAAAGCTAAGGTATAATCTAAGGACTTTTATAGTCTTTTTAACCGATCTCGGTGTTTCAAGGACAAGATCGGATTGCTAGAATAGCGCCGTACTATTAAGAGGGGTTATTGTCGCTTGATCGATGTCGGAACAAGGGTTAGAGGCTCAATACTTGTGCACTTAGATGATCATAAGGTTTGCATATAAAGAATTATCTCTTGTGAAGAAAAGGAATGAAATTCCTTGCCTTGGGTGGAGTGGGCCGGTATGACCGGGCCCCCTCCGATCATACCGACCGTCGGTATGACCGAGCCCAGGCCGGTCTGTTTTTTCCAGATAGAACGCTTTTTGACCGAAGGAGGGCGGTATGACCGAAGGAGGGCGATATGACCGGAGGCCCTCCGGTCATACCGATGAGCGGTATGACCGGGCCCTCTCCAGTCATACCGACCATGTAGACAATGGTCACTGACAGCGCATTAAATGCACTATAGCAACCGTTGCTTCTAAGAGGCGGTCATACCGGCCCAATGGCGGTATGATCGGCCCTCAGGAGGTTTTTTACCAACTTTTGAGGAACGGTTATAATTGGTTGGCCAGGGTTATAAATACCCCCACCTGCATTCTAAGGGCTTTCTTGACTTCATTAATCATCCTTGAGCTTTAGAAAGTCTCCCACTCAATTGTGGGCATTAATTTCTCATTTGGTGATGAAGGACCATGTGGAGGTCTATCCAGATTTGTGATGAGTATTTGACTAAATTTGAGCTTGGGTTGCTCTTTTTTGAGTTTGATTTGAAATGGATTTTCAGTTGGAAGCAATTTGAAGTCTTCTCTGTTTTCCCTGTGCTACCAGCTAGAACGAGGAAAAATGAATTTTAATGAGTGGATTTTGATGGATTTATTGCACATCTTTGTGGGCATTGCTATGTGAGGAGTTTCCTTGTTTTTGATGGTTGCAGGACGATTGTGCTAGGCCAGGGTGAGGCGAAGGATGGCCAGGACTAGGCGAGGAGCGTCGGAGGTCCAAACGGTCGGGGATCACCGGAAGATGATCGGAGACGGAGTCCGTGCAAGCCATGAAGACAAGAAATGGATGTGATGCTAACTAGATGCTGCTCGGATCGATGAGGGCCGTTGGATTGCGGTCTAGTTGATAGGATAGCGGGTCTAGTTAGTATGCTTTGAAAACCGTGCAAGAAAACCCATTATGTGTTGTGGGTTTTGGGTGACCCCTTGCATGGCTGGTTGAGTGGGTTAATGCTAGCCCTTGATGGATGCTCTAGGGTTTAGAGGCTCATCCAAGGTTAGCACGTGGCCCAAGAGTTGTATAAATAAGGGTGGAGGGGTAGCCTTCCCCTTGAAGGTTTTGAGGTTTTTGATGCTCCTTTGAGCTTTGCCCACATGAAATGTGAGGCTTTGTAATCTCTCCTTTCAGAAATGAAATATTCTTCATTTATGTTCTTGTTTCATTTCTTTTACGCATTTACATTACGTATTTAAATTACGCAATTTAAATTCAGCATTTACTTTCCCGCATTTACTTTATCTCAATTTACTTTATCGCAATTTGGATTTGCCTCCCCTCCTTCTAAATGCTGTTCTTCTAAGATGTCTTGAGGGTGTTCATATGGTTTTACATCTTTCTTGCACCCTAGGATAAACTAGAGATCAAGTTTTTAATCAAATTGCAAATCTGTCTAGAACTTATTCTTCATGCAGCAGTCAGTCTTTGATTTTTATAAACATATAGAAAAATCAGTTTTAAGTGATTCTTATTGGAGAAGGTGCACGACTCATATATCCATCTCTGGAAAAAAAATTGAGTCCACTGGTTGCACCATTTGAGTGCTGTGAAGTGAAAACCGAGCCTCAAACATTCTGGTCGAAGTTGCTGACTGTCTGTAATGCTTGATTTTTCATGTTTATTCTACAAAGTTTTTTGAGGTGATTTTTGGTGGAGTGTTTCACGACTCAACTGCTCATAGGGAGAAAAATGCCCATAAATTTTAGAACAACATAAATACACCAACCACTGCTCCAATTGAGGACAATTTCTGGAAAATCTGCTTTTACTTTTCTAGAAAGAGACTTTGGTGTTTTTGCTTTATCTCTTTTAGAAAAGTAGTCTTTGAGTTGATTCCTCTTTGTTTGAACACTTGACCACCAGGATTATGATTAAAAATCTCCCACATGATTCATGGCTCTCATCCATGCAAGCTAGGGGTACACATAGTTGTCTAATTGTTCAGGTTTTGGAGGGTGCGCGAATCTGAGAAACACCAGTTTGAAGGAAAATCTTTGGGTGTTTCAAATTTTTATTGCAAGATTGTTTGGAGTATTTTGAGTGGGAAAACTTTTATTTGGGATCATTCACCCCCCTCTGATCGCCATTTCGATCTTTCAATTGGTATCAGAGCCAGTGTTGCTCTTCCGTAGATCTTGACCGGTCTAAGAGCCATGGCGCTGGACAAGTATTCCACCAAGCCTGCTATTTTTGCTGGAGTTGATTTTCTATTTTGGAAATCGCGGATGGAGTCATACATCACTACCCAGGGATTCCTGATATGGCAGAAGGTGAAACTCCCATATGAGGTTCCTGCTGATGAAAACATCACGGCCGAAAATATGGCTGACGTTGAGGCGAACGCTAAGGCAAGGAATATTCTCATACAGGGTCTTAGCCACAGTGAGTATGATAGGATTTCTCATCTCGTTCCGCTCACGAGATTTGGGTGACCCTCGATGCTTAGTATGAGGGCACTACTCAAATCAAAACCGTGAGGCAGGATCAGTACAAGCGTGAGTACAACAGGTTTGAACAACACGCTGGTGAGAGTCTTGATGAGTGTTTTGGTCGTTTTACAAAGATTTTGAGTGATCTTCGAGCTGTTGGTTGTATATACCCTGACTCGGATAATGCTCGACATTTCTTGACCGCACTCGATCTTCGAGTTTGGGAAATGAAAGTGACCACCACCATCAAGGACACTACCGACTTGTTGACCTTGACTCTTGATAGGCTTTACTCTCGTCTCAAGACTCATGAGATCGACGTCGTCTCTCGCAAGACGAAATCACAGTCGATGGCCTTGGTCACCGATCCCACCGGATCTTCCTTGATCTTCTCGCCGGTTTCTCTCTTTTCGCCCTTTGCGAGCTAAGCGATGACCAACTGAAAAAATTTCTAGAAAATAAGCTTGCTCTTCTTGCTCGCAAGTTTTCTCATGCATACAAGAGGGAGAGAGAGAGAAAGAGAGGTGGCATGATCACATGCTTCGAATGTGGTGGCTTCAACCACATTCGGGCTAATTGCCCCAGACTGGAGAAGACAAAGAACGACACCAACGGTTCGGCAAAGAATGACTACATCGACAAGAACCGCAACAAGAAGCCTCCAGTTCGCGAGCCAGCGCGTGAGAAGAAGTACCGCAACTTTTCCAAGAACAAGAAGCTCTTCCACCGCGTCCTCGCCGCGCTTGATGACATCAACCTCTCCGACACGGAGACATGGAGCGACGAGGGCGAGGATGATCCGCAAGAGAAGAAAGGCGGTGATGACTTCTCTGGCATGTGCTTCATGGCCAACACCAACGGCATCAACGTCTCCGAGCTCTACAGCGATTCGGACGAGGTACCCTCCTATGACCAGCTCAATGAAGCTTTCTGCAAATTAGGAAAATTTCATGCTAGAGGTAGAGCTAGGTGTATGGAGCTAGAGAACGAAGTAGGAACCTTGACTCGGGAGTTAGCCTCTCTTAGATCTTCTCCCTCTCGAGTCACTGATGATTGTTCTTTGTGTGATGCTGTGCTTGAGGAGTTAGAGAAACTAAGGACCATACATGATAGTATGCTTCTTGAACTTGATGGTCTTAGGTTGAAGAATGCTAGCACTAGTTCTGTTGATGCTATTCCTGTTGAGGCTAGTTTCCTTCATGCTCACTCTACTCCTTCATGTTCAAATTGCCCTAAATTGCTTGTCGAAATTGATGCCATGAGCGATCACCTTAGGAAGCTTTCTTCTAGAAATGATGAACTTGAAATGCATGCTTCTAAGGACCCAATACCATGTGAGGGTCAGAGGCAACTAAAACTTGACAATGAATCCTTAAATGTCAAGTGTGCTAAACTTGTTAAGAACTTACTAGATAACTCACAAGAAAGTTGCTTAAGATGTTCTGTGATTGAGGGGACTTGGATAAAATCCATGTCGAGTTTAGGAAGAAATTAGAAGACCAAGCCCATAGAATTAGAAATGCGTCTTGCGTTTCTTGTGAGGCCCTCAAGATTGAGGCAGCCGTGTTGAGAGAGAAAAATGCACGTGCTGAGAGAGCTCATCTTTCGGTTCTTCTTCTTCTTCCCCTTGTTCTTCTTGTGCTTCTTTCTTTCAAGATTACCAGTATCTTATGAGCACTCTCGAGAAGTTTGTTGGAGGCAAGAAGAAGCTCAATCTTATTCTAGACCAATCCAAGATTAGTAGATTCAATCAAGGTCTAGGATTTGATCCCTTGGAGCACGCTCGGGCGCATCCTCCCACCATTGTGCGCAGCTCAAGAGTGGTGAGATTGTGGTAGCTCCTGAGTGAGTACCACCGTGTTTAGGTCTCACTGGGTTATCCATAGGACTTCCGACTGTAAGGGTGTTACTCCTGTTATACGCCGCAAGGCGAAGTACACATGCACCTTCTGTAAGAAGGATGGTCACCTAGTAGATTTATGCTTCAGGCTCGCCAAGATCAATCAGCGTGAGCGTGTTTCTGCCCTTAAGGGTATTCAGGGTCTTCCCCAGACTTTGAGTACTCCTAAGGCACACACTGCTTCTAGACAGGTTAGAGAGTCGCCTGTTTTTGGGCAGCATCCAGGACTCGGTTTTCATGCTAGTTCTTCGAGTTTTAGTCATGGAGCTGTTCGTAGTCAGTCTTTCCGCCTCCTCTTGATATTCCTCATTTTTCTCATCGAGGTAGATATCAGCGGCGTGAGGTGTTTTTTTGGTAGGAGTTTTAGGCAGCTTCACTGGGGTGGTTCGGCTTTTACACCACAGCAGGCCAATCCAGTTTCAGCTCCTAGATCATCTACTAGAGTTGCTACTGATCTTGTTAGGGTTAAATGTCAGAGAGACACTCGAGTCCAGTCTTCTTCTGTGACTGGTACTCTGAGGCGTTGTGTGGTTCAGTATTGGGTTCCCAAGTCTTCACTCTATCCCAGTACTGAGTCATCTTTCTCTCTTGTGTCTTAATCAGGTTCGTCGAATGGGGTAGGGCGATGTTTGGATTGTCGACTCCGGTTGTTCTCGCCATATGACCGAGATTCTCGATGGTTCTCTTCCTAGTCCGAGCCCCTGATGAGTTGATCACTTTCGGGATGCTTCTTCGTAGAGTCATTGCTAAAGGTACCATCTGCATTAATGACAATTTCATTCTTAAAGATGTTGCCTTACTGAGTAAGCTGCAATACAATTTGCTTTCTGTTTCTCAGCTTATGGATGACTCTTTCGAGGTGAGTTTCAAGAGTAGTACCTGTAGGATCCTCGATTCTTTAGGAGGGTTAGTTTGCGGGATTTCTATATATGGGAGTCTTTCGTGTTGATTTTTCTGCTTCTTCTGGAGACTCTGTCCATTGTTTGATTGCTTTAGAGTCCCGTGATCTCTCCTTCTGGCATAGGAGACTTGGTCACATTGGATTTGATCATTTGACCCGAGTTAGCAGTCATGACCTCATTCGTGGTTTGCCTAAACTCAAAATGGTCAAAGACTTAGATTGCTCTCCTTACCGACATGGCAAGATGGTTGCTGCTTCTCATCCCCCAGTCACTGTTTTGATGACTGATGCACCAGGACAGCTTTTACATATGGACACTGTTGGTCCAGCTAGAGTGCAGTCAATGGGTGGGAAGTGGTATGTTCTTATCATTGTTGATGATTTTTTTTAAGGTACTCTTGGGTGTTTTTCATATCCTCGAAGGATGAGACTTTAACCCATTTTAGGGGTTTGTTTCATAGGTTGTCTTTTGAGCTCCCTGGTGCCCTACGAGCTATACGTAGTGACAATGGCACAGAGTTCAAGAACTCCTATTTTGAGAATTTTTGTGTGGAGTCTGGTTTAGAGCATCGGTTCTCCTCTCCCTACGTACCTCAGCAAAATGGCGTAGTGGAAAGGAAGAACAGGACCCTGATAGAAATGACTAGGACGATGCTAGACGAGTACAATACTCCTAGGAAGTTTTGGGCTGAGGCTATAGCTACTGCTTGTCATGTTTCTAATCGTGTATTCTTGATAGCACATTTGCACCGCACTTCTTACGAGTTGAGGTATGGGCGAAAGCCCAGTGTTTCTCATTTTCGTGTGTTTGGTTGCAAGTGTTTTATTTTGAAGTCTGGTAACCTGGATAAGTTTGAGTCTCGTTCTTCTGATGGTATCTTTCTGGGTTATTCGACTTCTTCTCCTAGCTATAGGGTCTAGAGTTGTGAGCGCATAGGATCATAGAGACCTGTGAAGTGACATTTGATGAGGCTAGCCCAGGAGCTAGACCCGATATTTCAGGCTCTTCTTCTTCTTCCGAGACCATCTTTGTAGAGGATGAGGATGATGGAGATGATGGTGTTCCACCTGATCCAGTCCCCTCTACACCTGAGATGCCTCCTGTTTCTATTTCTGCACCTCAGGAAGGCCAGCCCTTGCCTTCGACTCTCATTCACTAATGGCTCGCTCCTACCTCTTACGTGCATGAGGTAGAGTCCACTACTTCGACCTCCCGTCATATTCAAAGATTCTCATCCACCGATCGATCATCGACGATCTGTTTAAGCGAGTCACTTGCTCAAAATCAGGTTTGTCCAGTTTCTGCCTTCACTCTGCCTTTGTTGCCTCGTTTGAGCCGAAGGATGTGACTCATGCATTATCTGACGAGTCTTGGACTAATGCTATGCATGATGAACTTGAAAACTTCGAGAGGAACAAAGTCTGGCAGCTTGTAGAACGTTCATCTGGTCATAATGTCATTGGGACCAAGTGGGTGTTCGAAAACAAGCAGAGTGAGGATGGGGTTGTCATTCGCAACAAGGCTAGGCTAGTTGCACAGGGTTTTTCTCAGGTTGAGGGTCTTGACTTTGAGGAGTCCTTTGCCCCTGTAGCTAGACTAGAGGCTATTAGGATCTTGCTTGCATTCTCTGCATCCCGGGGCTTTAAGCTCTATCAAATGGATGTCAAGAGTGCATTCCTCAATAGCTATATTGAGGAAGAGGTTTATGTCAAACAACCTCTAGGATTTGAGAACCCCAAGTTTCCGAGTCATGTATACAAGCTTTCCAAAGCTCTGTATGGACTCAAGCAGGCCCCCAGAGCATGGTATGAGAGGCTCAAGTCTTATCTTCTCAGCCATGACTTCAAAATAGGCGTAGTAGACAAGACTCTGTTCATCAGACACCATGAGTCGCATTTCCTTCTCGTCCAGATTTATGTGGACGATATCATTTTTGGTGGCTCGTCTCATTCGCTTATGTCTCAGTTTTCTGAGGTGATGAGCACAGAGTTTGAGATGAGTATGATGGGCGAGTTGAGCTACTTTCTTGGCTTCCAAATCAAGCAGACTCGGGAGGGTACTTTCTTGCATCAAGGCAAGTATACCCGTGACCTCCTGAGGCGCTTTGATATGTCTGATGGGAAGCCGGTGATGACTCCTATGGCCACCACTGCTGTCCTCGAGCCCGATGAGGATGGTGAGCCTGCTGATCAAAAGGAGTTTCGGATTATGATCGGCTCCCTCTTGTACCTCACCGCTTCGAGGCCGAACATACATTTCATTGTGTGTGTCTGTGCGCTCGATTTCAAGCTTCTCCTCGCGCCTCTCACCGCCAGGCGGTCAAGCGCATCTTCAGGTACCTTCGTGCTACCACTGATTATGGTATTTGGTACTCTTCTTCTTCTTGTCTATCTCTTAGAGCCTTTTCCGATGCTGACTTTGTTGGCTGTAAGATAGATAGGAAGAGCACTTCTGGCACAAATTCATTGGCACTTCTCTTATTTCTTAGTCATCGAGGAAGCAGTCCGGAGTTGCACAGTCCACTGCTGAGGCCGAGTATGTTGCTGCAGCCAGTTGTTGTAGCCAGGTGCTCTGGATGAGATCGACCTTGCGGGACTATGGGTTAGAGATAGAGAGTGTGCCACTTTTCTGTGACAACACTTCAGCTATTTGCATTGCTAAAAACCCAGTGCAACATTCCCGGACCAAGCACATTGATATTAGATATCACTTCCTTAGAGACCATGTGGAGAAGTGAGATATCGCGCTTCAGTTTGTAGAGAGTGACCTCCAGTTAGCCGATATCTTCACCAAGCCTTTGGATAGCTCCAGATTTGTTGCCTTGAGAAGTGAGCTTGGAGTCGTGAGCCCTTACGGCCTTTCGTAAGGGGGAGCTGGTTTGTATATTATGTAAAATATTGTTCCCTTCCAGCTTTTCTTTTCTCTTTGTGTTTTTCTTCTGGGTGACTTTGGGTTTATTTCTTTTTTGAGTTGAGTTCACTCACTTAGACTTCTAGTATGCTTTGCATGGACCTCTTATCTTATGCTTTAGGTTGCTATCATGCGTGATTAGCTATTCTCTGTTCTCTCTAGGTTGAGTTCCCTCACAGTCTTATAAGTCTAGCATGTATTGGGCCTCCTGGGTAGACAGGGTCTGTGTGCACTCCTTAGTTGGGATCTAGAGTCAGCTTCTCTATGTCTGTCACTGGGGAAGATAAGAGCGAGTCTAAGCCGTAGTGAGTCTCTTCTATCTTATTTATGCTCAATAGCCATCCAGTTTTGCAGTTTCTCGACTTCTTCTCCTCATTCTGTTTCTCTGGTTGTTATTGAGTTTATTTGGGTTGTCTTTATGCCTAATCTTGATAATAACTCAACTTTAACCAAATTTGAGCTTAAAATTGATTCATTTGTTGAGGGGGAGTGTGGGAATATGTTCATGCATTGCATCTAGACTGCATTTTCTGTTTTATGAGGTTTGTCTATTATGCAATTGACTCAATGTTCATGAAATACATCATGTTATATCTTTTGAAGAAAATCACTAGCTTAGATACGTCCAAGTCTATTTATCATGCTAAGCTTATTAAAAATCTGAAAAATTTGAAAGCTTTAAATGAAAACTTGACGAAACATGTTGCTTTTACTTACTAAGTTTCTTCTCTAGGGGTTTTTACCATGAATTGTGAAATTTTGGATTTCTCTATAGTCCCTATAGCAACTTGGGTGAAATTTGTTTGATCCATATTTGAGTCCTTCAGAATTGCTCATATGTGCTAAATTGAAAATTAAAAAAAATTGACACTTTTGTGCAAAATTGATCTCAACACTTTATATTCACGAGATTGCTTCCCATTGCACATGGGATGAACATGGAATATATTGTGTATGACCAAGATCATTCTCTTAAGAGTTACTCTTGAGATGATCGAAAATGGCTTGAGTCAATTTAAAAAAAATACAAATATCAAACACATAAGTGGGTAAAGAATGCAAATAACGTCAAACATTTGCACCCCGCTATGTTTTTTTAAAAAGTCATAAAAAAATTTGTATAAATTGAAAAATGAGCTTGAAGGACCTTATATGCACTTCAAAATTCTCCAAAGTGTTGAGTAGGTTGAACTCTAGGTTTTCCATTTGATCCTTGAGTGGTTTTGCTTCTAGCTTTGAAACTTTGCTAAGTTTTGCACTTGTCAAATCATGCTAAAATGAAATATTGCAAAACTAAGTTTTTTCATAAAATGTATTGGTCCTGGACATGTCTTAGTTTAGTCATATTCTGAAATTGACAAGCTTGGTGTAATATCTTTTCATTTTGATCAATTGGATAATCTTCAAAGCTCTTTCGATTGAATTTCATACATACATAAACAATTGATGCCTATATTGCCAAAAGGGGGAGAAAACGTAGAAAAGGCATCACCAAAGAGATAAAAATGTGAATGCTGATTTGGTTATTATGATCTTTGTAAAACTATGCTACTACTTCTTTTGGATCATAATCTCATAATCACATTTGACAAGTTTAGTTGGATTTTAGAGTTTTTGTTGAAAACTTGCTCTTTCTTAAATTTAACTCTAAAATCTAAATTCCTTTTCGTCAACTTGGTCATGGTTCCAATTTTTATCTTTGGACCAAGTTTGACTTTGCAACTAAAAAATTGCTTTCTTTTTCATCCTCTTCAAACTCAAAACATATGCCTTTTGTTGTGTTTGTCAATATACTCATCAAGGGGGAGATTGAAGGACCATGTGGAGGTCTATCCAGATTTATGATGAGTATTTGACTAAATTTGAGCTTGGGTTGCTCTTGTTTGAGTTTGATTTGAAATGGATTTTCAGTTGGAAGCAATTTGAAGTCTTCTCTGTTTTCCCAGTGCTACCGGCCAAACGAGGAAAAATGAATTTTAATGAGTGGACTTTGATGGATTTATTGCACATCTTTGTGGGCATAGCTATCTGAGGAGTTTCCTTGTTTTTAATGGTTGCAGGATGACGGTGCTAAGTCATGGTGAGGCGAAGGATGGCCAGGACTAGGCGAGGAGCGTCGGAGGTCCAGACAGTCGGGGATCGTCGGAAGATGATCGAAGACGGAGTCCGTGCAAGCCATGAAGACAAGAAATGGATGTGATGCTAGTTAGATGCTGCTCGGATCGATGAGGGCTATCGGATTGCGGTCTAGTTGATAGGATAGCGGGTCTAGTTAGTATGCTTTGAAAACCATGTAAGAAAACCCATTATGTGTTGTGGGTTTTGGGTGAACCCTTGCATGGCTGGTTGAATGGGTTAATCCTAGCCCTTGATGGATGCTCTAGGGTTTAGAGGCTCATCCAAGGGTGGTAGGTGGCCCAAGAGTTGTATAAATAGGGGTGGAGGAGTAGCATTCCCTCCTTGAAGGTTTTGAGGTTTTTGATGCTCCTTTGAGCTTTGCCCATATGAAATGTGAGGCTTTGTAACCTCTCCTTCTAGAAATGAAATGTTCTTTATTTATGTTCTTGTTTCATTTCTTTTACGCACATTTAAATTACGCAATTTAAATTCAGCATTTACTTTCCCGCATTTACTTTCTCGCAATTTACTTTATCGCAATTTGGATTTGCCTCCCCTCCTTCTAAATGCTGTTCTTCTAAGATTTCTTGAGGGTGTTCATTTGGTTTTACATCTTTCTTGCACCCTAGGATAAACTAGAGATCAAGTTTTTAATCAAATTACAAATCTGTCCAGAACTTGTTCTTCACGCAGCAGTCAGTCTTTGATTTTTATAAAAATCTAGAAAAATAATTTTTAAGTTATTCTTATTGTATAAGGTGCAAGACTAATATATCCATCTCCGGAAAAAAATTTGAGTCCACTGGTTGCACCGTTTGAGCGCTGAGAAGTGAAAATTGAGCCTCAAATATTCTGTCGAAGTTTCTGACTGTCTGTAATGCTTGATTTTTCATGTTTATTATACAAAGCTTTTTGGGGTGATTTTTGGTCGAGTGTTTCATGACTCAACTTCTCATTGGGAGAAAAATTCCCATAAATTTTAGAATAACAAAACCTCACCAACCACCTGCTCCAATTTAGGACAATTTCTGGAAAATCTGCTTTTACTTTTCTAGAAAGAGACTTTGGTGTTTTTGCTTTATCTCTTTTAGAAAAGTAGTCTCTGAGTTGATTTCTCTTTGTTTGAACACTTGACAACTAGGATTGTGATTAAAAATCCCTCACATGATTCATGGCTCTCATCCATGCAAGCTAGGGGTACACATAGTTGTCTAATTGTTCGGGTTTTGGAGGGTGCGCGAATCTGAGAAACACCAGTTTGAAGGAAAATCTTTGGGTGTTTCAGATTTTTGTTTGCGAGATTGTTTGGAGTACTTGAGTGGGGAAACTTTTATTTGGGATCATTCACCCCCCCAGTCTGATAACCATTTCGATCTTTCAGGTGAGAGTTGGAAACAAAATTTAGTGGTGCATTTAGTGTTGAGCCTTTAGCACTCAATTCAACCTCGAGCAAGCGTCATCACATTTCACTCTTGGAGGTTGCCACCTCCTAGACAGGTTGGAGGCGTGTGGCATCGGTGATCTTCTCAAAGAAATTTGTGAGAAGGCCCGATCGTTTGTGAAGGCAAGGAGCTCGCCTAACCGGAGCGGTGAAGAGCTACCATGAGTGATCGAGGAAAACTCAAGTGGGTGGAGCCGGCTTGAAAGTGTTCAAGTCACCTCAACGTGGAGTAGGGGAGACCGACAAGTCTCCGAGACCACATGATAAAATTCTCGCCTCTCTTTTGCTTGTGATTTGCTTTTGTTATTATTGTGCTAAATTACATTGCTAGCAAAATTGAGTAAATTACTTGTGATTAGAATTACTTATTGCCCTACTTGTATTGCTTAAGTATTTTAGTAATCTCTAGAAATTATAATTTAGAATTAGCAATTATTGCTTCTATAGCTCAAAATTTTAATTAATTGCAAATTAGAATCAAAAAATTTAGAAACCGCCTATTCACCCCCCTCTAGTCGGTTATCCTTGATCCTACAAGCTCCTTCTTCTTGATCTAGTAATGTTCAACAAGCAATGTTAAGTACGAAAATCATACTCGGCAAGACTTGTAAGCCAAATTATATAGTATGCAAGGCTATGTCAAGAGAGATGGCTACCCTACCGAATTCTCCATTTTGCTCGAAGTGAGCTTATTTGCAATAGGAGTATAATAGATAGCAATCAGAAGTTGTAAAAGCAGCTGACATTTGATATAAAGTAACATAAGCATAACCATGAATGGCTCTCCACAGCTATGGATAACAACATTCACATACTCGTGACCAAGGTACAAAAGTGGGACGCGTTCCCTTCCCAACCAAGTTTTGAAAAACATAAGACTAGCCTAAGTGACATCACAAAGCTTTGTCCATAACCGAGGGCATGACTATTCGAATAGATTTTACCCACATGATATGATCATCCTTTAATGTAGGCCATGCACGCTTCTTTTGGAGTGTGACTAAGAGATCACGACAAAGCCTTTATATTGTTCAACCCAAACCTTGCCCCGCCTGTTAGATCTTTGCCCTCAGGAGTTTGATCTATTGACCCCGAGGAATTCACCATTCTGTCGGAGGTACCCCATACGCTTCATGTGTTGGACCCCCTCGATCCACCGTCTTGGCGCTCGCACAACTCTGATCTACAACGGGTACAGGATTAGGCCCAAACAACTTATTAAGCTAGGGCCTTCCCATAAAGGCACTTGTTGTTGTACGAGAGGTTTAGATATACAACACATAAGTTCATAGTCCTTAACCAATTCAAGCGAGAGTCTCCAACAACCAACAACCACCTGCGAGGACCCTTTCTCGTAGCACAAGATATATAAATATCTTGCCTGAATCAAAACCATATTTTCCAATTTTGTTTTCTAGTAAAATAACAGCGGAGCATGTCCAACAATTCGTCACGCTACGCATTGGATCACTATGGTTGGATGTGCCAGTGGGGCCTTTTCAGGGTACCACTAGTGCAAGTTCGCTGCAAACCACCGCTGCATCGCCGAACATGGCGAACCATGAGCATGAAGTGACTTCTGCACGTAAGGATGGGTTTAGCCCTGTCCTGTCCAAGTCAACCAAAAGAAGGATAAAGGCTGCAGCAAAAGCTTCAAGAGCCGCCTTACAAAATCAGCATCTAAATGTGCGTGAGGCTGATTCCTAGGGCTCAGTTCCTCCTGGCTTTTCGAAAGTAGCACATGCAAGCCTGCAAGCCATGAGTCATCATTGAGGTTCTGTCGTGCAACACTTGATGAGTGGTCTATTCGTGCAAAGCGGACTGGTCCACCAAAGAAAGCGTCACGTGAACAATCGGCCACCTCTTCCCCAACAACTTCCAAGAAGGAAGGGGCGACTTCTCCATTGACGCCTCCCATAAAATTGGGGGTAAATGCATTCCCGGTGTTGAAAGCAAGTGCATCATCGACATCAGGCGTGAGCTTCCCCCAGATTGCTCATAAGCAACTAGGGGCAAGCTCATCAAAACCTGCCCTAAGTATATTAGGGGCAGCACCTTCTAAGGCGATAACAGTGGCTACGTCATCGGCTTCGTAAGAGAAGGCGGTGGTGCTGGACCAACCCCGCCATCAGCAACCCACGAACAAAGGGAGGCCTGCAACGGTGATGAACGATGCATCACCATCCAAAGAAGGAGCATCACATGCACAAACTCAACTTCGGGCTGATGCGCCGGAGTTCATCCCTTCACAGGCCTACCAATCTAGCAGGCCGTGTCCTAAACCGGGACGCGAGTGTACGCTCATATGGCGGGGAGTGTACCTCACTCCTAATGACGTCAAGAAGGGCCATGTAGATCCGATGGCTATAGCTTCAGATCCTTTGTCATCATAAATCCCAATTCCACTGCCCTCATTTCAGAGCTCATTTTCTCCATCATGGCATCATCATCGCCAATGCAATGCTCGCCGTGCATGGGTTGATTTTCCTGTGGCAAATGACCCTATCATGGCGAGCCATCAACACGGGCATCTGGGAAACATCATTTGGAACAGGACAAGGAAAAACCGTCCGAGGATTCGAGGAGGAAGGAATGATGCCCTCGATGCATACATCACACGAAGCATCTGTCAGACTTTGAGGGAGATACTTCCAGGTGTGTCCTCATCTGCAAATTATGTTGAGGGCGCTATGACGTGGCAAGCGGAAGTCCACGCCAGGTGGCCAAAATATCAAGAGTTCATCAAGCAAAATCCTCGTCGACAAGGGTATGTCGACCAAGCTTCCCGAGTTCGTGCAAAGCGAGCAGCATACAAGCAGAGGGAGCTGGCAATACGAGCTAACTCCAACCGCAGCAAGATCCAAGGGGTAAACTCCTCTTCATCAAGTCATGGTAGCAAGAATCAAGTGGTGATGGGGCCAACAAACACACCGAAGAAGGCAACAATGACAATGGCTCCTTGGCCAACTCAAAAAAGGGCCTCGAACAATGCATTTGAGGTGCTTCTTTCGATGTCGGTCAGGGTCACAGAAGTGGCGGACAACACTAGTGAAGCGTCTTCTACCTCAACACACTTCAAAAGAAAGAAAGCCCGAAAAAATGTTGTAATGGGCCATCGTCCTATAACTCGTAGTCAAACAAATTCGGGTAATGAGCATGATTCAAATTACTCAGGGTCTCATAATCCCCTATATAGTGATTCCTCTTCGTCTCTTGAAAATAATCTTCCACATACTGTAAATGCTTATGAGCTTCGTTCCCGTAACTCTGAGCCGAGTCACGTGGAACAAGTTCTTGCAGCAAACTAAACATGTTCAGACGATGAGCAGCTGGCCCAACTCACAGCTGCACTTCAACAAAAAGAAGATGAATTGGCTACTCTACGCAACCAAGTAGCAAATACAAGCCGAGAAAATGAGAGACATGCAAGTCACCATAGCCATCAATCACTGCCTGGAGTTAGCCTCGAGGCAATCCAAAAGATGATCGCTGGAGAGTTAAAGCTCAATACATGCAAACTCACTACTCGATGCGTCCGGGATATGTTAAACCATATCCGTCGGATATCGACATGGTGCCCTTCCCAAGCAATTATCGTCAACCTTAATTCAGCAAGTTTAATGGGACTGGATCACCTCATGAGCATATAGTTCATTTTCTTGCAGCATACCAAGACACAACTCACAATGGGGTACTTCTCCTACGACAATTATTGCAAACATTGTCCGGGCCTGCCATCACGTGGTACAGCAAGTTAGCACCAGGATCGATCAAGACATGGGAGCAAATGCAAGACTCTTTTCTTGAGCGCTTTTATAGCACTCAGAGAACAGTAGGCATCACTGAGTTGACCGAAACAGAGTAAAGGACAAATGAAAAAGCTGTTGATTTTATTAATAGGTGGAGAAATTTAAGTCTCCACTGCCCTCAGCCAATTACGGAGCCTGAAGCGGTGCAGATGTGCATGAATAACCTATGCCCTGACATGGCTGTTTATTTGCAAGGCGTGCGGCCCGTTACTTTCGAAGAGTTGGCCTCCAAAGCTACAGATATTGAAAATTATATGCAACATGTAGCACGTCGCACAAAAACATTCACCAGCCAATAGAGAAGGGTAGCCAGCGTGATAAGTTGCCTGCCAAACCAAAGCAATTACAAGCAATGGAAACAACAACAATAATTCCAAAAATTCAATGTGGTGGAGTTGCCATGAGAAATCAAGATCAAAAGGGAACACAGACTCGCAAGAGACCAACTCTTAGTGAGCGTCAAAACAGAGAGTACTCTTTTCCAAATGAAGAAGTAGAATATTTGTTTATGGGCTTACGGGAGTTAAATCTCATAGAGCTCCCGAAGCCAAAAAGACCCGAAGAGGTTTGCAAGTTTAATGAGCCAAATTATTTCCACTATCATCGCATCTTGGGTCATACACTTAAAGATTGCTTTATGGTGAAAAACATAATCCAAAAATTGATTGAGGAAGGGACAATTGATGCGGACCTCCTTAAAATCATGAAGAAAGGAAAGAAAATGGCTACAACAAACATCGCCACCTTTCAAGATGACTTGGCCATGCACCATACCGTGGTCGGCAGCAAAGATGCACCACTCAACTCAAAAGAGAAGCTTTCCATCGAGGGATCCATGCCACAAAGCTTGATCCATCGACTTTTCGAAGAGTCCAAGATCGAGGGCAGCTGCGGTTAGGAGCCCACGTAGTGCGACAAATGATAGCACAAGGCGGGGATCCACGCTCCACGTTAAGAGTAGCCCAAAGATTGACAAAGCGTGCGAGCGGTCCTCATGAAGGATTTAATGTTCTCACCATCGGTGTTTTTGAGGATGACAACGATTCTCTTCATTTCCCTGAAGAAGAACTTCCAGAAGTTGACCAAATTCAACTTAGGTCAGGTTGTCAACTAGTTGAACCTCATCCTCCACCTAAAAGGGATACAAAAATCAAAGATGTAACCCCAAATGAAGCTACCGACTCTAGCCCTAATATGTCAGTCAAGTATGATGTAATTCCTCACTTGAAGAAAATACCAGCTATGCTTTCTATGTATGATACTCTGTGTCTTTCATCTGACTTACGCAAAGCTTTTGTTACGGCACTCTCATTCCCCGAAGATTATAGAGTGGAGGTGTCTCAAACAGAAATAGAATCAAATGAGGTTTTAAATATGACATTCACCGATGAGGACTTGCTATTAGGTTCTAAAAAGCACAATAGACCGCTTCTCATGTTTGGTGAAATCGATGAGTTGCCCATCAATCATATAATGATAGATGGTGGATCCGCCATAAATTTATTACCTTTGCGTACTTTAAAAAGAATAGGATATTCCAAAAGAGACTTGAGTCGGTCTAATGTTATTATTCATAGCTTCAATTAGTCTGGTCAGGAAGCTATGGATACTGTATCTTTGGTTTTGAAGTTGGAAACACTATGCACACATGTGACTTTTCATGTGATCGATGTGGTTACCTCATATAATGCTCTACTCGGTCGTCCATGGTTGCATGAAAATCAAGTTGTACCATCTACGCTCCATCAATGCATCAAGTTCAAAGATCAGTCAGGAGAAACAGTGCGAATATTTGCCGATAGAAAGCCATTCACAGTGGCTGAATCTTTTTATGCTGATGCATAATTCTACTTTGAACCCATCGATAAAGTGCTGTAACGACCCCCATTTTTACATAAATGCAAAAAAAATGGAAATCTAATGCGCATACAGTACTAGTCCCATGATCAGTGGCTAGTACGCACATTTTCAACAATTAGAATCACATCCACACATCATTTTATTCAAGCAGAAGCTATTTGTACAATATATTCTTACAACTCAGAGTATATAAATATAGCAACAAAAGAAGCAAAGTCTTGTAGTGTGCCCATCCAATCCCTCAGGCAACTGACAAGGCATAATCCCTAGAAAGGTCGCTTTATTGAAAATCCTGCATCCTGCAACGAAAAGAGATCTTTCAAAGCTTCGCTATCTTTTTTCCACCTAAAACAACATATAAGCAAGGGTGAGTACTTTACGTACTCCGCAAGACTTTAGCAAAACCTATAATATATGCAGGCCATTTCGAAGGAAAGGCTTCTACGGTTAATTTGCATAAAGCGAAATTGAAAATGTAAATCAGGTTGTCATTTGTAAACGGAATTTAATAAAGCAAGTTTGACTATAAGAAATGAGTAACAATAGAACATAAGTAATAACTCATAGTCCACCATGACGTGAGTGTCGAGATGTCTAATTTCCTGGCAACTCGTGGCATAACCATAATCTTTGCCGAAGCAAGGCACATCAGGTGAAAATCATCCCATTTTGAAAATAGTAAAACATTTAGCTATGTGATGACGTTACCAAGTGCCTTTGACCGTAGGCGCAGCTAATTAATTAGATTCATACTCTGCAGAGGCGTACAGCTTTACCCACAAGAAAGGATCATCTCTTTGTGCAGCGCAATTGACACACTTCCTTTGGTGTGCCGCAGAGAGATCATAACATAACTGTTATATTACCTAGACCTAGCTTTGCACCAGCCCGATGACGTTGAATCCTTGTTATGGAAGAAGAAACATAATTAAGTAAAACATGACAATACATCTCTGTATGTAGATCAGTAATATTAGCAGTCCATCTCTGCAAGAAACGGTTTCTTCCCATAACAAGGCGTACATCATTGTACCGATATGCATTTACCCACACCGTGATGTGGAAGTCCCTCACAAGCAAACCTAGAAAGGAGTGCTCATACTATCTCCCGCCTACCAATGTGCAAAGTCAGACCTAAGCAACTTAATAGGATAAGGCTGCCCCATCCCAGCACTTGTGGCTGCACGGAATTCTTGGCTTGAAAACAACCCATAGCTCGGTCCTTAATCCGACACGGGCAATAATATCCCCCTACGCTACGTACAAGTCCATCTCTTGCACAACCGGCTATTGCCAATAATTGCCCGCATCCATAGTTTTTATTTTGGGGTTTTTAGTCAAAATGCCAACAAATGACATCATGTCATAACCAACCTTTTTCAATTCTCAAGAATCAATTTTGATATGATCATATTCAACGTTGGTTCTAAAGCATGGCTAAGCATAGTTAATAATCGCATATACCCAAGTTGACATTATGTATTGACTAACCTGTTTATATGGTTATCAAGGTTCACATGTAGTATATCTACCAGTACCACAAATTAGCGTATTTATAGAAAATAAACGCATGCATGAAGCATTTTGATAAACACAATGAAGATTAAATATTGGGATCGATATGATCAAAGGGGGTGCTTGCCTTGCTTAATTGTCGTTTATAACGATGTAGTGGTCATAGCTGGCGGCGTTGATGGCGGTGTTGATGACACCGAGTTCTACACGTCGTTCAACGGAAATATAGCAAATAACAATCTTTAATAAGGGCAAAAAGAAGACAGACAGTATATCTAATAAAGACTTGTTAAAAAGAGCATATACGCATTCTTTTATAGATTATTTATTCTTGTTTTACGAATTCTAGATGCTAAAATTATTTGGATTAATAGAATTAAGACATTAGTTATCATGTTACATGTTATGTACGAATAGTACTTAATCTTTAACTAACTTTGCATAAGAATTCGTTTTGAATATATATATACACACATCAGACTTGTTAGGTTGGGCCATTGGTTACATATTCTGGTTTTCAACAAGGTTTTGGTTAAAACAAATATCTTAAGCATTGATTCGTTATTTGTTATTAAAGCTCGTTTATTCATATTACGGATTATGGAGATCATAATACTTAGGGTTATTTGGATGACAGGATTTATATGCAGAACATAATAAAACAAGATTATTTCTTTATAATAAGGTAGTCTATACTTTCGGTAGCAATCCTAAGCTGATTTTATAAATTTTAGGATTTGGACAAGATATTATATTCATTGCTGAAATAGCTTAAATGGTATTAAGGTTTCTGATGACCATAACAATTAAGGGTATTGAGCTAGCAAGATTCAGATGCAAAGCAAGTTGTAAAAAGAATATTTTTCCAGATTATGGTAGACCATATCTTAAGGATCATTTCTGGGCTATTCTTCATAAAATTTTCATTTAGACGAGTTGTCTTATAAGTTGCCGAAAAGGCTTAACTGTTTCTAAAGTCCAGAATTCATAATACTTAAAGTTATCTTGACAGCAAGATTTTTATGAATACCATGATATAATGAACTCATTTCTTCAGAATATGGCAGTAGGTACTTTGGAGAGTATTTCTAAACTGATTTTATAAATTTTTGTGTTTAAACGAGATATTTTATTTGCTGCAGAAATAGCATAAATGACCACAAAGTTAATGTTGTAACTAGACGGATTTCGCTTTTCGTTTGCGGCTACACTATATATGATTTTTCATTCATTTTTCTGGTATTAATAGGATATGATCTTAAAAGTGTTTTAAAACTGGTTTTGCATTATTTTACTTTTATCCGAGATAGTTTATGTGCATATGAAGAATATAGTCTTTTATAAATTGTATTCAAATTAGTTCTTTTTGCCTATTATCAGGGTTTAATCTTTAAGAATATGCTAAGATTAGTTCTACCAAATCTAATACTTAACTTTAGGAGGTGTTCTAAATATATTTCTGATTCTTAACCATATATACATCATATATATATATATAGGAAAATGATTTCATACTCCTGGGTGTACGTACTCCCACCACCAGTATACCATTTAAATGACGTTGTTATACCTCTTTATCCTTTTGAGTATACTCTAATACTGATTATAAGATACCCCAAAGTGAGTTCCATGAAAAATTTCATTAAAGTCCACCCTTTATAGCATAATTTGTTTATATATTCCTTTTACATATGGAAAAGGGTATGTAGCAAGAAAAATAAGGGCTCTGATGAAATTTTTTCAACCATATCGCATTGGAGTATCTTAGAATTATTATTGGAGTATATCGAAAGTGATAAAAAAGTATAAAGCGTTCATTTAAGTGGTATATTAGAGGTGGGAATACGTACTCTGAGTACTGAAATATATATATATGTATATATGTGTATATATATATATATATATATATATATATATATATATATATATATATATATATATATATATATATATCTTTTACAGTAGGGTCTCATTCTTATTCATGAAACAATTCAAGTTAAGGTTATATTTTAGTATACTCAGGTAATCAACTGCCACTATAGTATTTAGAAATTGATTCTATTCATTTTGGATTTCTTTTGCATAAACCATTTACTTTTATATATTTATAGCATTGTAGTTAACCTTTAATAGAAAATGATCCAAACATAAATGAAATTCAAATATTTTTATATATTCAGGTTGCTGGAAGCATAAATATTTCAATAAAATTTGTTTCATTCAATTCTGAGTTCATTTGCAACATTTCCATGTATAGCCTATCTTCCATCCTTTTCTTTAAGTTTGAATTTCAAATTGATCCAGTATTCTTTTTCAAAATATTTTTGCATATTATGAGATTACTTGATTTTGGATGAATATAGAATTTTATTTCATCTTATTTAGACTAAAGATGTAGAAGTTCTTAATAGTTGAAGTGGCTCGGGTATGAAAATACAGAGAAAATAGAGAATACGCTTTCACTACTCTTAAAGCGCCTTTTTATTTTTCGCGGGTTTTCTTTTAAATCAGCTGACCGACAGGTGGGGCCATTCGATCAGTGAGGCTGTGCGATACTGTGTCTGACATGGGGGACCCGCGGGTCAGTCACAGAGAACAGAGGCTCACCTTCGCGGCTTATCGCCGGTGAAGCAGCTCCAGGGAGGTTCGGTCGACGGTGCGGTGAGCACGAGGGAGCTAAGGAGCACACGTAGGTGGTACCGATTCGGTCAGAGGAGAAGCAGGGAGGTGCGCCACTGTGAAGGAGCAGCGGCGGCCATGGTGGATAGCCGGAGCACCAGAAGAAAAGTCAATCCTAGAAGAGATGAAGCGTGAGAGTAACAGGGCAAGGGGATGAACACATTTTGCTACTCACCTTGGTTGGAGGTCAACTGATTCGGGCTACCACCACTTGTCGGTTTTGGGGAAGAAAGACAGAAAGGTGGCGGCAAGCTCGAGTTGAAGGTCCTCAAATTTTATTCAGGGCTTTTGGTCCTTACAGCTTGCTAATGCTACGGCTTGAAGGAATTGGGAAATGGTTGAGTGTATCGGCGGAATTTAGTCTCGGCTCAATTCTAGGGTTCTTCAGCCATGGTAGAGATGAGGGAAATTGGCGATGGTTCAGTGGATGTGAGTAGAAGAAAACAGAGGGGAAGTGATGCACAGCTTCTTGCGATCCCAGGACGGGTTTTATAGCCAGTCATTTGCTGTAGAGAAGCTCGATAGCGTGCGTGAACCCAGCGGGAGGTTTTGCGGCGCTTTACAGAAGATGGAATGGGCAACTCGTAGGAATTCCGGGCGAGTTAGCCGCGTGGCTGAGGGAAGGACGATGCGGTTTCCTCGGACGGCGCAGAAGAGTAGAGCTGGCGCGAAGCTATAGTTGGAGAAATGATCCAGTCGCGCGCAGGAGAACAACGGAGGAAGGAGGAAGATGACACCGGCTGGCGCTGACAGGTGGGGCAGCACAATCGGCTGGGTCCGCGCGACAGACAGAGGGAAAAGAGAAACCTGAGTTCTTCTGAGTTTTGAACCGGATTAAATCACCTGAATCAGTTATCTATCTTATCAATAATTTAATGAAATTTGTACTATGGGTACTGTATGTCTGTTACAAGGTACTGTTAAATTTTCATATTTATCTGATAACTGTACAATTTACAAAAATTCTGAAAAGCCACTATGCACAGATTTCATATTTTTGTATTTAATTTATTTGGGAGTTTATAACTTATCACATATTTATGCAACTTTTTTTATGGTTACTTATGGATTTAGTAGTCTACTGTAACAATGTCAACATCAAATTCGTTATATGTTATTTACTAAAGTTCTGGCATTGACATTTCCAGATTTTCAGTTTTTCTGTTTTTCAATTTTTATAAATATCAAATATAATTATTATTTCCTGATACTTTTACTGTATATGTCTCTATCCAGGAAGAAGATAATATAAAAATTTGACAGGTATTTTTCTTATTTTGTTATTTTTTACAAATCTTTTCTTATTACTTATCACATGTTTGATTATTCATTAAAAAGGACTTCTCCTTTCAAACAATAATCAAGAAATCCAAGAAAAGTCAATAAAATCCAGAGAATTCATAAAATACATCAATAACAATAATTAAATACTTAGGGTTTAATTCCTCATTATGTTTTGCATTTTGCATTGAGGGAAAATAGAAAATAATACAATAAAAGATTTCTTAAGAACCAAAATTCAAGAAGAAATTCAGATTAATTGAAATTTCGAAGTGAACTTATATTTCCAATTTATATTCACATTTTGTTTGGTTTGAAGTTTTATTATGCAACTCATCCTTTTGTTAAGGTTGGATTTCAAGATGTTGAAATAGAAGATAATATTTTAATTCATTCTTGACATTTTGATTAAAAATTCTATTCAATTTCATTTTCTAATTTTTATATTTCTATTTTTATTATTCAAAATTTTTGGGATGTGACAAGTGCATAATCCAAAGTCAGTGTTCATGCAGCGTCAAATTTCATAAAGAAAGATGTCGTGGAATCTTCATCACGTCAAAAGATAATCAACATATACCAAGTAACCAAAGGAAGAAAGGAGATCCAATATCTCATGTCATGAATAAATTATCCTATAATAAAAGTATCGAATTTCCGACACCCTTACCTCCTTTGGTACAACATAAAATAAAAAACACACAAAAACAATTGCACAATTCTAGCACAAATAACAATAGAGTTGTTGCGCAAATTTCTTTATCAAATAAAGATGATGAATTGTTGCCTATTTATTTATATGATAACAAAGTCCTTTATATGATGCAGAAAATGGGCTATGATATTTTCACCGGCCCTTCCTTGTGTGATGGCTGGGGGCAGCTTGCACCATTTGAAAAGGTGTTGTCCTAGGCACAGCTCGAAGCTTTGCATGAGGATCAAATAATAAAAGAAAAGATATATGGGTTGGGCTATGAGGTCTGTATGACTTCCGCTGAGTTTATAGACACGACGGTAGCATCTTCGCAAATGGAAGATGACAATCAACCTACCATTGATGAACTAGAAGAAATCAATATTGGGACACTCGAAAGTCCTCGTCCTATTTTATTAGCAAGCATTTATCTAAGGAAAGTAAAGAAGAATATTGTAAATTTCTTTCCGCAAATAAAGATGTGTTTGCTTGGACTTATGAAGAAATGCTCCAGGAGTAGCAGTACATCGACTAGCTATGCAAGAAGATGTTCCACGGGTCAAGCAACCACAAAGGAGGTTTTGACTAGATATACTTCCAGAAATAGAAGCCGAGGTCGATAAACTCATAGCAGCTAGATTTATTAGGGAAGTCAAATATCCAAAGTGGCTTTCCAATATTGTTCCTATCAAAAAGAAAAACTGGCAAACCCGTGTATGTGTAGATTTTAGAGATTTAAATAAGGTATGTCCTAAAGATGACTTTCCAATACCTATCTCTGAAATACTCATTGATGCTACTCTTGGACATGAAATATTTTCTTTTATGGACGGTTATTCCGGTTATAACCAAATAAAAATGGCGCCGGAAGATGAAGTGCTAACAGTATTCCGAACACCTAAAGGAATATTTTGTTATAGAGTTATGCCTTTTATACTTAAAAATGATGGCGCAACATATCAGAGAGCTATGACGATTGTCCTTGATGGACTACTGCATGTTATCGTTGAATGTTACATAGATGACATTATTGTGAAATCGAAACACGAAAGAGATTACTTAAAACATCTCACTATAGTTTTTGAACGCCTTAGACAACATAATTTGAAAATGAATCCGATGAAATGTGCTTTTGGAGTATCTTTCGAAAAATTTCTTGGTTTTATAGTTACAAAGCGTCGTATCGAGATACACTTTATCAACGTTCATATGATGGCATTTTGATGCGTTGCCTTGCGGGAAATGAAGTAACGGAAGCATTAAATGAAGTACATGCTGGAATTTGTGGTGGACACCAATCTGGTCCTAAATTGCACTATCAACTAACACTTAGGTTATTATTGGCCTACAATGTTTGAAGATTCTATGAAATTTGCAAAAGGGTGCCATAAATGTTAGGTACATGCTGATTTTATCCATCAATCACATGAACCACTACATCCTACAAACATGTTTTGGCCCTTTGAAATGTGGGGAATGGATGCAGTCGGACAAATTCAACCACCAATATCCAAAGGGCATAAATTCATTCTTGCAACAACCGATTATTTCTCTAAATGGGCTGAAGTCATACCATTGAGAGAAGTTAAAGCCAAAAAAGTAGAAAACTTCATAAGAACTCATCTTATATATCGCTTTGGTATCCCATCTCGAATTATATCTGAAAATGGGGCACCTTTTAAAAATAGACAAATAGAAAGATTACGTAACATCCCAAAATTTGACTATAATCTTATTTTATTATTGTTTGTGTATTTTATGATTTTTCTAAATTTATTGGAATTTTCTGGGATTTATTTTAATTAAGTATATTGAATCTTTTGTGAAAACTAATTATATGTATATAAAACTAATATAAAGTTTTGCCAAAAATATTTTTTTGAGTTCAAAATGTCTCAGAGTATTCGTGAGAATTTTCTTGGATTTTTCCTAATTAATTTATAGCCTAAAACTAATTAACCTAATTTCTGTAATTATTTTAAATCAAAAACCCGGTAAAAATCATTGTGAACAGTACTGGGCCGAAGCTCAGCACTGTGCACGTGCGGCCCATTTGGCCCGCGTTCTCCGCATCGTTGCTGCTGATCATAGGATAGTCATCCCAAGGACTTCATCAAGCCACATCAACGGTGCTGCATCAACCGTTGGATCGAGAAGGAACGCTTGCGATTTAAAGATGAAGCTAGAAACCCTATCGTTGTGATCCGTTGGATTAAGATCGGATGGTGGAGGTGGAATCGCGTTGTTTTGGGAAGATTAGATCGCATCCGTTGGATTTGGAAGGTGCGGATCGGATTGTATCGTCTCGGATGGAATCTCAGTCGTTGATCATAAATCGGACGGTCCTCGTTCATCGTATCTGATCTGGACTCCGAGTCCGTCGCCGATATGCCGCCTCCGCTGTATATGGTTAAGGTTGCCATTTTAGCGTGTATGCTAAGGTTATTTAAGGCGCAGCCCGCACCCCGAGGATCCGAAGTGCCGCCGCCCGTTTTCTCGCCATCGCTTGTGCCGCCGTTGTTCGTGCGCTAGAGCTCACCGAAGTTCCGAAGTGATGCCGCTAGTTTTCTCGCCGTGGTGCCACCGTCGAGCCGTCTTTCGCCGTGTGGATTCCAGATCCGAATTCGGCGCGTCAAGACGCATCGGAGCCGCCACTTCTTCGTCGCCAGAGGAGCCTGGCTCGCCGTCGGGTGGGTCGTCGTCTTCATCTCCGGGAGCAGAGCGTCGTCGGAACATCACCGGGACTGGGAGCTTCGCGCAACCGTTGGATCTTCGTCGAACCGACAAGATTGCGCCAAGTCGCTTCGTCAGCAGTGGATCAGAGGAGGTTCCGCGATCCGGGTCTGTAGACCGAGGCGACGTATCAATCTGTGATTGGTCCACGTGTCGCTTGCGCAATAATACGAGTTTTCCTTATAAAAATAATTCAGGAAAAATCAAAATTTCTAATTTCAGTATTTTCAGAATTTATTAAAACTTTGAATAGCTATATCTTTTGCATTTAAACTCGGATTTGGGTGATTCAAATTTCTAAAAAAATTAAAATCAAGATCTATTTAATGGTGAATTTTATTTGATTTTTAGAGTCTGTTGTCTCTCTATTTTGGTGTTTATTTGCTATTATTTTCTCGATTCGCGTAGACATTGAGTTGCTCGGTGTTTTGTAGGAGGATTCATCGCTTCAAGACCTAAGCTCAGAACAAGATCAGAATCTATTCCAAGGCAAGTTGTGCTTTGATCATGTTGCACATAATTTTACAAATTTGCTATGTTGCCTTTAATTTAATGCATGGTATTTTATGGGTACAAATGATTTTGATTACTTTGGGATCTAGTTAGTATGCCTAGTTGAACTACACCCTAGCTTACCAATTGTATGCCATGATCTAATTGTCACCCTAGGATGGTTAAATTACTAGTTGGTTAATATTAGCAATCAACATGGGTTAGTTAGACCATGTTAGTCTGCTTAGCCATGCCACGTACATGTCACATATTTAGAATGCTGAAAGTTAATATTGACTAATGGAATATGGAACAATGTTATGAACTTGTGTGTCATGTGTGATCACACGATGAGGTTGAGTTGCTATGGTGAAGGATGTCACACAACGATATTGAATTGTTGATGGCACGTAGTGCTTGGAAATCAACTAGGGTGGTACTCATTTTAGATCGGGACGGGTGGCAAGGGGCAGTATGCCAAGGTGGGCCATTCGGCAGGGGTATGTGGAAGTCTTGCCTCGATCACTCTAAGAACTTAACCTTGCAAGCCTTTGACCTGAGTCTTTTATGCAACCACACGTCTTGAATAGGACAGCCTAGCTGACTAATTTGTAATGTTTAGATTTCGGTGCTGCTGTGGTATATAGTGAGTTCCGGGTTTACGGAGCAACTCACATGACGCAAAAGGGGGGCCAGTACTGGGTCTAAGCAGAGCATTGTAAAGGCTTTGTTTCGATCACTCGCCTTTGTGGTGTTTGGTTGTATCATATTGGTAAAGTGCATAACCTCCGCAGAGTGTAAAATCTATTCGAATAACCGTGCTCATGGTATTGGGCAATGCTCGGGAATTACTATCAAGGGTTAGATTTCTATTAAAAGAAAACTTGGTTGGGTTGGCAGTTTGCCACGGAAGGTTGAAAATGGACTTAGGATGGAATACCTGATTTCCCTGAAAAGTTAAATCTATTTATTATTGTTATTTGTTTTACTACTTTTCAATCTATTTATCGTATTCTTTCATAAATGCTGCTTTACTGCAAAAAAGCCATGTTAAGCCATTCCTTTGAAATAAGCCATGCATATAGAGTATTAGACTTGCATTTCTATGCACAACTTGTTGAGTACTTTATGTACTCACCCCACAACAACAACTTTAGAAGAGGAAGAGGCTACGCCAGTCTTGGAGGAGGAGTATCGTGAGGATACGAATGCTTAGGGTCTGAGCCTCGTCAGTTGCTTGTGGTGAACTAAGGAGCTACTACGTTTACTTTATTTTCGCTACTGCATATTTATTATTTCTTAGTTAAGCCCTGCGTGGCAATAATTATGTAAGACAAGAGTTATTATTAACTAATGAAGTTTACGCTATATTCCACTGTGTATGATTGTGATAACATCTATGTTGAGCCTGTGTGCACTGGCGTGATCCTGGACTAGTGCGATATATACAGAGGGTCCGGATTTACATATTCGGGTCCCGACAGATTATGTGCCAGATTCAAGATAAAGCACCACTTTTCTTCAGCGTATAATGCATCAGCTAATGGACAAGCGGAGGCATTTAATAAAACCCTTTGCAAATTATTAAAAAAGGTGGTATCAAAGAACAAACGAGAGTGGCACGAAAAGCTGCTTGAAACCTTGTGAGTGTATAGAACCACAACGCGCACACCAACAGGAATGACCCCTTACTCCCTTGTATATGGAGGTGAGGCGGTTTTACCATTGGAAGTACAAATTAATTCTTTGAGGGTCGTTATGCATGAGAAACTCTCAGAGGAGGAAGCCGTTAAATTACACTTTGAAGAGTTAGAAAGGCTAGGGGAAACGACTTCAAGCATTATAAAACTTAGAAGCGTACCAAGCTAGAATGTCTCGAGCTTTTGATAAACGCCTTAAAAGAAGGTCATTCAAAGAGGGAGATTTAATTCTCACTGTCATTCGCCCCATGAATGTTACACGAAGGATGCAAGAAAAATTTGAGCCTAAATGGGAAGGCCCTTACATCGTAAAAGAAGTTTATTCAAAATGGTGCATATAAGATTATTTCTCTAGATGGCGAATATTCTCCACCACCGATAAATGGAAAATTCCTAAAGCGCTATTATGCTTAAAATATAGCATACATAAATAATAATAATAATAATAATAATAATAATAAAGCAGCTCCAAATCCTTACGAGTCTAAACTATGGTACATGCAAATACAAAAAAATGCTCCAATTCTTTATGAGCTTAAACTATGGTAAATGTTAAAAAAAGCTTCAAATCCTTACGAGCCTAAACTATGGTAAAAGATAAAAAAAAAGGTAAAAAAAAGAAGAAAAGCTCGAAATCCTTACGAGCCTAAATTGTGGTAAAAGATTAAAAAAATGGTAAAAAGGAAACGCTCTAATCCCTTACGAGCCTAAACTATGGTAGAAGTAAAAAATGCTCCAAACTGTATGAGCCTAAATTGTGGTATATATAAAAAAATGATAAAACGGGTAGCTCCAAATCCTTACGAGCCTAAAGTTTGGTGTACATAAATATTATACTCCAATGCTTCAAGGGTCTAAACCAAAAATGAAAAAATTCCATAGTTGGAACAAGCCATTAGTTCCGCCAGTGCGAACAAATAATAATAAATAAGAGAATTCAACACATGCATGGCTGCATAGTCCACGTACATGCACGTCACAAAAACGTGTTGAATTAAAGCCTAATAGCACGAGCACATCCACAACCAAATACATGCGTAGGCTAGATGCAAAATATATGAAAAAAATGTGAATTCATATGTCGAGCTCTGGATCCGAAAACAAATATTTTTCGCATCCAGACCTCGAGGAGGCATCTGTTGACAACGATTTTGTCCTGAGATTAAATAAAAAATAAATAATTACATAAAAATAATAACATCAAATAAATAAAATACACTCATGGCTAAAATCCGTTAGAACATAAAAAAAATGACAAAAGGGTGTGAATTACATTGAAATAATGATCGCTATAATATGTGTGAACTACATGACCAAAAAATAGTCCATGCGGTCATTATCCTGTTGGCAATAAGAGACCGATGTACTTCAATATTGAAGTATGTTTAATAAAACGTCATGACCATCAACGTGTACATATATGGATTAAGTGATTTCTAATAAAATAATTGTCAGTGGCAATAAAACATAATATAGCCCCACATCAAGATCAGCCGCTGACTGGCCAGCATGCATGGTCAGCGTTGCATGCGGAGATTAACAACCTTCTGATTAATTACTAAGCAAGATTAATTAGAAAGGCCCATATATTAATATATTAGCCCAAGCATGTGAAAGCACTTCTCCCATGCCACAGAAAAGAAAAACAAATGGCGCATGAACTGTATTCATGCAAAAAGCTAAATCATGTTCTTAAGAAAGAGGATTGTGCATGGTCCATTAGCCCACGTCAACAAGAGGTTGCATGCATCAATTAGTATTTTGCTTCTTGATTGGCCGGTTAACAAATAAATAATGACCAAGTCAGCTAACAAAAAAAAGAGAAAGAAGAAATTTTAGTGCAAACTGTTGGGAAACCATGTGGCCCACGAAGGTCCACGATGGCCCCTTAACCGAAACCCTAGGCGTCTACTATATAAGGAGGTGGGGTGTTCCCCAATGTACAGACAATTGAAAGCAATAAAGAATTATTCGCCGTTCCTTCCTAAACTTATGTCTCTCTTTCTCTCTCTGTTATCCACTTCAGATCTGCTCGGGAATCCCGGACTATTCGATAGCGAGGTTCCTTAACACATTATCAGCACGAAGCTCTACCGGCGAACGGATTGAAAAGGTGAGATTCGACGATTGAATCTAAACGTTTGTTGATTCTATGCATGCATCTAACCTACGCATCTAGTACTGTCCATCACGTGGCAAGAAGCTACAACGACATGAAGCTGCAGTACACGAAGCTATTGTTCATCCGAAAAATTCGCAAAGATGGCACCGGCGCCGCTCCCGCCGCTTCCACTAACGCCGCGAAGCCGCCGCCAAGACGCGCGCCGGCCACCGCGCACATGGGCCCAAAGCCTCCGCTGGCGCCGCGCTCGCGCCGCCGCCATCCGCCGGCTTGCGTGCCGACGCGCGTGCACCGGCGCCGCCGACTCCGGCTCCACCGACGCCCACATGAAGCACCGCCGCGCCCATTGCGCGCGCGCGACGCCTCGCCGCCACCAGCAGACGGCCGCACCCTTCGCCGGCGCAAGACGCCCTTGTCGCCACCCACGGTCGCTAAGGCGTCGCCGCAGCGTCGCCTCCACGGTCCTCGCGCACGCTTGAAGCCGATGTCTCGCCGTTCACGCACGACGCGCCGGTCGACCGCTGCGAGCCATGGTCTCCGCCTCCCACCGCGCACGACACTCCACCGCCGGCCGCCCACCTTCGCGCATCTCCGTGCCGTTCACAGCACCGGTGGAAGCAGATGCTTCGGGCGGAGGTGGCGCGTAGGGAAGCAGCCGAATCGGCCCAAGGCGAGGCGGCGTGTGGAAGCGGCGGTGCGCACAAGAAGAAGAAGAGGCGCGTGAGGATGCTAGAGGGGCGGAGGCGCCGCGCGAAAAATCTTTTGGGCGGCAAGGCTGTGGTGGCTAGGGGTGGGAACCCTAGCCGCCGAACCTCATGGGCCAGAAACAGGCAAGGCCCAAAGGGCCTTCCAGCCGGGAAATAAAGAAAAGAAAAGAAAAGGGGAAAATAGAAGAAAATTAAGGAAAATTTCCAGAAAATCCAGAAAACTATTTGGCTCTATTTTTTTCATTCCAGCATTTTTCTCTGCAATATGAATATCCTTTATGAATCTTGAATTCATTGCTTTATTCAGTATACTGGAAATGCCTGGCAAATTATTTTCTGCATTTTATGTTTTTTCTGCAACCTTTTTCTATTAGATTACACGCAGTAATCTAATACTGGAATTTTAAAATCGTGCAGATGTCTGGCATCGTGAACCGTGAGTTTGAAGAACTGGCCCCGCATGGTCAAAACTACCTCACTTGGGCATCGGACGTGAAGATCGTACTTGGAGGCAAGAAGCTCTGTGCTGCGATCGGTCTAGGGTCCTCGAAGGACGAGCAACCTACCACTGAGCAGAACGATCAAGCCTTGCATTTTCTCAGGCACCACCTCTCAACCACTCTGAAGAATGAATACATGGCTGAGGAGAATGCACTTGACCTTTGGACTGCACTTCAGAAGCGGTTCGAAAAGCTCAAGTACACCATCTTGCCCCAAGCATAGCAAGATTGGGTTCGCCTGAGGTTTGCAAACTACAGAACAGTGGCCGAGTACAATCTCTCCCTATGTGGCAAGAAGATCACTGATGAGGAGAAAATTGAGAAGACTCTTTCCACTTTTCATCCAACTGCTATCCAGAGTGCCCGCAGTTATCGTCAGGATGCATACAAGGAGTATAGCGAACTGATTGATGTCATGCAAGTTGCGGAGTCATAAGATGATCTTCTACGCAAGAACTTCGTCTCACAGCCACCTGGAAGGGGCATTGGCACAGAAGTCAATGCCAATAGTTATAAGGTGAAAAAGCCCACTCATAGAAAGAATGGCAAGCAGGGTGGAAAAGAGAAGTATCAGGCCAAGGGAAAGCCCAAAACCCAAGTGAAAAAGGATGACAAGGAAAAAAACGCACGCTAAGCCGTATGGACAGTAGAACCAAACGTGCTTCAGGTGTGGCACTTGGGGACACTGGTCAAAGATATGCCGGGAATCCAAGGAAGTGATCAACGCATATCAGACCAAGAAGAAGGCAAAAGAAAACACCCCAGCAGAGGCGCACTTCGCCAAGATTGGTGATAGCGATGCCATGGATCTGGATACCCCACTTGCCTCATCCTCACAGACTAGCCTGGACATCGATGCCGCAGCCAAGCTTATGGCAAATTAAGAGAAAACTTCTGTCGATGACATAGAAGCAGAAGTCAATGCTTATTTTATAGATTCCGTTTAATGCATGAATCGCATTTTTTTAGATTATGGTTGTTAGCAAATTTCTTTTGAATAATGAATTGTAAGCTCTAGAAGAGCATACTTCTCTCATGAATAAATATGCAATTTATTCTTTATTCCAGTATTCTTTAATTTGCAAGCAATGTTTGAATTATTTTGCCATTATCTGATTGGAGTTATATTTCTTTTTAGAAATCGTGTAGCGCCCAAATAGAGGAGATATGTATTGTTGATAGTAGCACAACAAATACCATCTTAAGAGAGTCCAAATACTTCCAGTCGATCACGAAGAACACTAGAAAGATCACTACGAATGCAGGAAGCGATTCCTATATAATAGGCTCCGGAAGAGTCACAATTATATTGCAAATGGGTACAACTTTGGTAATTGAAGAAGCCCTTTTGTACCCTGAATCAACACGCACTCTCTTAAGTTTCAAAGACATCCGCGCCAATGGGTTTCATGTAGAAACCAATGAAGAAAATGACAAAGAATTCTTGTGCATTGTGAAGCACACGGTATGTGAAAAAATGGCATTAGAAAAATGTCCCTCATATTAATCTGGTTTGTACTACACGAAAATTCATGCACCCGAAGTGTATACTTCCTTGAAGACTGTCTTTAGAAGCTCTGAGTTATTTTCTTTATGGCATTGTAGATTAGGTCATCATGGTCGTAGAATGATGAGAAATATAGTGAACAACTCACAAGGTCATGGCATTAATGTTAAGAATTTCTCGAATCATGAAGATTTTGTGTGCCCTGCATATGCCACCGGGAAATTAAAAACTAGACCCTCTGTCATGAAAGTGCAAAGTGAAATCCCTACATTCCTGAAACGCATCCAGGGGGATATTTGCAGCCCGATTCAGCCCTTGTTAGGGCCGTTTTGGTACTTCATGGTGCTCATCGATGCTTCCTCAAAATAGTCGCATGTATGCTTATGGTCAATAAGAAACTATGCTTTTGCAAAGCTGATCTCGCAGATCATAAGAATTAAGAATGCTTTACCTGATCATCGTGTAAAGTCCATCAGAATGGACAATACCGGTGAATTTACTTCAAAGGAATTTGATGATTATTGCACTGCAACAGGGATAGCAGTTGAGCACTCCGTACCGCACGTCCATACGCAGAATAGACTAGCTGAAGCACTAATAAAGAGGATTAAATTCATTGACAGACCGCTTTTGTAGAGTTGTAACTTGCCCAACACTTGTTGGGGACACGCAATCCTGCACACAGCAGTTCTCATCAATTTCAGACCTTCGGCCTACAACATCTATTCCCCTATGCAGCTTGTGCACGAGGTCATTCCAAAAATCTCCCATCTCAGAAAATTTGGATGTATGGTATATGTTCCTATACCACCTCCACAGCGGACTGCAATGGGCCCTCTCCGTAAGTCTGGGATATACGTTGGTTATGAGAGTGCATCTATAATCAGGTATTTGGAACCCATGACTGGAGACTTACATACAGCCCGATTCGCTGATTGCATATTTGACGAGGATCGTTTCCCGTCATTAGGGGAGAAAATCAACCTTTGGATGAAAAATGCCGGAAAATCATATGGCATTCCACTGGGATCCCCGCACATGACCCTCGCACTAATGAAGCAAATCAAGAAGTCCAAAAGATAATTGATTTGCAGAATTTAGCAAATGAACTGCCTGATCATTTTTGTGATCTGAAGGGCGTGGTTAAGTCGCATGTACCCGCAAGAAATGCACCAGAGAGGGCAGAAATACCAAAGAAAGAAGAAGGTATCCCTCATCCTGTTCAGAGGCCTCAAAGAAAAAGAACAGGAAATCTGGATCCTCAAACCCAAAATACCCGGAGACGACTGGGGAAAACTGGCGAGAGGACTTACCACAACCAATCACGAAAATGCCCCAAGGAAAGAAGGGGAGCCAGTTGAGACCTGGCACTGGAAAAAAGCCGATAGAAAAGGCAATTTCAGACTTGAATCTTCCACTGCAGGAAGATGCTGGAAATAATGTGTGCACACACATGGGCGATGAAAAGCTAAAGGAACTTACCCCTGCGATGGGAAATAGCAGCGAAGAGCAAGTAGAAGTGCATGAAGCACCCCATGATGAAATGGCCATAAACTTTATAATAATAGGAGAATCCCTGAATAGAGCAACCGCCAATGTTGATGCATACTTTGCAAAGAAGATTGTCTTAATCATTGATCATGATCCCGAGCCTGCATCTCTTGCAAAGTGCAAGAAAAGGCTAGATTGAGAAGAATGGAAGAAGAAAATCACTGCAGAGTTAGTCTCTCTGAACAAGAAAGAGGTGTTTGGGCTCGTATGCCGCTCACCTCCCCGTATAAACCCTGTAGGTGACAAATGGGTCTTTGTTCGGAAGAGGAATGAAAACAACGAAGTTGTAAGATACAAGGCAAGGCTTGTAGCTCAAGGTTTCACTCAACGTCCTGGGGTTGATTATGAAGAAACCTATTCTCCGGTCATGGGAGGAATTACCTTTAGATATTTGATCTCAATGGCAGTCACCTTGAAGTTGAAAATGAAGCTAATGGATGTTGTCACAAAGATATTTGTATGGGAACTTGGATTCGAGATATACATAAAAGTACCTAAGATATTCCTATCCCGAACCAAGACAGAGCAAATAGAAACACATGCAGTGTAAAATTGGAAAAATCACCGTATGGGCTAAAACGAACGGAAGAATGTGGTACAATCGCTGAGCGACTTTCTCTCGCAAGAAAGGCTACACGAACAAATGAAGATTGTCCATGCGTGTTTATACTGGCGATCCCGAATGAATTTCAGATAATATCCGTCTATGTAGATGACTTGAACATCATTGGGACGGATGAAGAAATTGAAGAAGCATGCTCATACTTGAAGTCTGAGTTTGAAATGAAAGAATTGGGTAAAACCAAGTTTTGTTTAGGCTTGCAGCTTGAGCATGTCCAAGGAGGAATCTTGGTACACCAATCATCCTACACGCAGAAAGTGTTGAAAGATTTGGTTTTGAAAAGGCATATCCTGTAAAGACTCCAATGGTCGAAAGGTCACTCCAAGCAGACCTAGACCCATACAGGCCTAGAGAAGAGGGGGAGGAAGTCCTGGGAGCAGAATTCCCATATCTGAATGCAGTTGGAGCGCTCATGTACCTTGCGAATAGCACCAGGCCGGACATTACGTTCGCCGTGAATTTGCTATCCCGGTACAGTGCAGAACCCACCAAAAGGCATTGGAAAGGGATCAAGGACATCTTCCGTTACCTCCAAGGAAGCAAAAACCTCGACTTGTTCTACAGAAGAAGCAATGAACTGAATTTAGTTGGCTACGCCGATGCTGGGTACTTATCAGACCCGCATACTGGTAAGTCCCAAACTGGATATGTTTTCCTGTGTGAAGGAACAACAGTTTCCTGGAAGACGTCTAAATAGACTCTTGTCTCGACGTCGACAAACCACTCGAAAATCATTGCTTTGTATGAAGCCTCCCGTGAATGTGCATGGCTCCCAAGAATTCATCACCACATCCAGAAGTCATGTGGCTTGAATATTGAGCAAACTCCCACGATCATTTATGAAGATAATGCAGCTTGTGTTGCTCAAGTGCAGATGGGTTATGTGAAGATCAATCTCACGAAGCATATCAACCCCAAGTTCTTCTATGCTCATGAATTGCATAAGATGAACGAGATCAAGATACTGCATGTTAAGTCATGTGAAAATCTTGCAGATTTGTTCACTAAATCACTCCTAGCATCTAACTTTGAAAGGTGCGTTAAAGGGATTGGGATGATGAGACTTAGAGAAGTGCAAATTTCAGGGGGAGATATTTCACATACTCCCACATAAATCTTAAACATGAGGTTTGAGTACCCAACATGAATCTCGAAGATTAGCAATTGAAGTTTGGGTGAATTGTACTCTTTTTCCTTAGCAAGTTTTTCATGAAGTTTTCTTGCATAAGGTTTTAACGAGGCAATTCGTGCAACACAGTAAGCGTATGCTATGTACTCTTTCTCCAAGTATTTTTTCCACTGGGTTTTTCTGGAGTTTTAATGAGGCATATGCATCTCGCGGCAAAGGTCCCAAGGGGGAGTGTTGGGAAACCATGTGGCCCACAAAGGTCCACGATGGCCCCTTAGTCGAAACCCTAGACGTCTACTATATAAGGAGGAGGGGGGTTCCCCAATGTACAGACAATTGAAAGCAATAAAGAATTATTCGTCGTTCCTCCCTAAACTTGTGTCTCTCTTTCTCTATCTGTTCTCCACTTCAGATCTGCTCGGGATCCCCGGACTATTCGATAGCGAGGTTCCTTAACACAAACCACCACGCACGCCCACCTCTTGCACGATCTGTGCATGCGGCAACAAAACAAATCAAAACACTTACAAGTACTAATTAACTGCTTTCTTCACTAATTAGTAATACCCAAGTTGTAGTCTAATTAGACATGCATGTGTGGTCTCCCTATATGCATGCATGCAGTCAATAAAGATGGGAAGTAGCGGTTGCTGAATTAATATGTGCAATTAAATTAAGAAGAATGATAATAGCCCATGCAAACCACATACATACATATCCGCAACCAGTACCTAACTGATGCAGCAAAGCGAAGTGCAAGGTCATATGCACTAATTACTTCTCTAACTAGTCATGTGCCCGTGCGTTACAACGAAAACTCAATTTGCGACAAAAAATTTATTTGCAAATAATACTAACTTTAGTTATGTTTCAATAGTAGGAAAAGTTTGTTCCTCTGAAGAGATTTAACTATCGGGTTAAATTCTCTTCCATCTCAACCGTTCATGTTAGATCCAATGAATCAAGTACTCTGAAAGAGAACAGACGATCACTACCAACTCTTAATTAGAATTAGTAGAGAGATATCAATCCTTACTGACGAATACTCATACCAGGGGTACCCCGACGGCCCAGGATGGCAAGCAGGCCGCGTTAAGCCCAGCTCCGACCTGACAAGCCGTCCCCGGGCCCAACTCCGACCAAAGGGACCAGCGGGGCGAGCAATCCCGGCCAAGTGGGACGCCGAACCTCGTCACAGGTCGGGCTCTCCTGAGCCCTGACCGAGCTAAGCCAACCTACACCAAGGGCCATGTGTCAGGCCTCCGCCGACTATTGGCCACGTGCCCCACGGACAGGATCGTTCAAGGTGACCGACGGGGACAGTGGCCCTTCCCAAGGCAGCACAAGGGTTGCCCAAGTCAAAACTCCAGTCCCATCGCCCAGTCACACGAAGCATGGGGACGCGCTCTCTCCCGAGGTAGCGCCAGGGCTACGCTTCGCAACATCAGCACCTGTCAGGTTCCCAGAGGGCAGGTGCGCTGTTTCCCAAGGAAACGGCGAACTGCTCTGCTCACCAAGCCTACCAAACCCAGTGTGGGCGAGGCCGGACGGCGACCGATCACCAAGGCGAAGGACTAGGGCTCCTAGTCTAGTGTTTTCCTTCCTTCCTTCTCCCGATTCTCGATGTAACCTGCCCCTCTCGCCTATATAAAGGGGGGCAGGGCCCTCCTGGAGAGGAGAGGAGAAAGGAGATAGACGAATTGAGCGGATAGACACACGCATACACACGGGGACAACAAGAAACACTCTTGTGTTCAAACCCTCACTTGTAATCACTGTGCAGCCTTCTACACCAAAAGCAATACAACATCGCCACGCGAACTGGAGTAGGGACATTCGGCCCGAACCAGTATACACCTTGGACTTTTGAGCCTAACCATTCAGGAAGAGGGAACTCGTGGCCCCTTAGACTTACAAATTTACTTGCCGGTGCTCGAAACGCCGACACTTACCATTGAAGAAGGAGAAAGTTATTGCCTTCCTCTTGCAGGAAATCTTCTTGCTTCTTGCACGCAGCTTTTCTCTTCTCTTCTCTTCCTGCGTGTGTCTCCACTACCGACCAGCCTATTCTCCTAGAGATGAGAGTGGGTGCCCTTTAATAGGGAGTAGATGAAAGCAGAAGGTAGCTTACACAGGCAGATGGAAGCCAGGTCTCTCCGACATCTTCGTGATTGGTATGTGATTCTTTCCTTTTAATCTATGCATTTTCCAGATATGATGAGATAGAATTCCAATGTTATGGGATATGGTGAGTATATCCTTCTATCCATGCAGGACATAATGAGAAAATTCTTCTATTTATAAGATATATGAATAACATCCTTCCATAGTAAAAACATGTGAATAGAGATATGCTAAAATAATATTTCTATTCAAAAAAGATATGATAAAATCCTTCCATCTAAGATATGATTAAATCATCTACTATCTCAGCTGTTCATGTCAGATCCAATGAATCAAATACTCTAGAGGAGAACGGACCACTGTCACCAACTTCTAATTAGAAGTAGTTAGAGATAAATTGAGAGGAATAACGTCCATTTGAGCCCACGTTTCGGCCAGGCAGGACTCGGTCAAGCGCCATTTACTCTCTCCCTCTTGTACATTGTGTGCAAGTGCAGCCAACTGCCACATGCATACATTCACATATGTGCAAGAGGGGAGGATTAGGAAGGAACTGACAATAGGTGTTGCTGCACGCACGCCACACAAATGCAGTTGCTGTAACCTCCCTCAGCAAGCCTCCCCTTCATCCTTGCTCTATAAATAGGGGGTGAAGTAGAGAGAAAAGGACCTTTTGGAGGAAAGACTAGAGGAGAGAAAACACTTGAGAGGAAAGCTATAGAAAAAATAGAGAGGGAGCAAACTGCCAGTGGAGCGAAGGAAAAGGTAAAAGAATGTGAGAATCATGTTCTTCCTTAGCCCTTAAGCTTGATCCAATGATACTCCTCAAGACCTCATTTCCTAATTCGGTCCCGTAGTGGACATGGATACAAAAGCGAAGATACACAATCTTCGTTCTTAGTATCGAACACTACGCATGGAAACAAATCAAGAGTGAGAAGATTCAAGACCTCATTTTCAAATTCAGTCCCATAGTGGACATGGATGCACGAACGAAAATACAAAATCTTTGTTTCTTAGTATCAGACACTACGCATGGAAACGAATCAAAGGTGAGAAGGTTCAAGACCTCATTTCCTAATTCGGTCCCGTAGTGGACATGGATGCAAGAACAAAGATACAAAATCTTCGTTTCTTAGTATCGGACACTACACATGGAAACGAATCAAGGGTGAGAAAATTCAAGACCCTGTTTCTTAGATTCAGTCCCTTAAAGCAGATACGAATCATGAGCAGGTATATGCTGCAAAAGAAAATAATACATAAAAAAATCATCAATCAATTAAACTTCGTCACGGTTACGCTCATACATGGGTTCCATATTCGCGAATACCATGTCATGAGTAGTAACAAATGACTAAACACATGATAAATTCTGCACATAGGCTCTATACCTATTAGTACCATGTTATGAATAATAGTTTAGATAAAATGAAATAAACAATGTACGCCATGGGTAAAACACGTGAGCACTTAATTAACTATCAAGGGTAATATGCTAGCTAAATTAATACATAGCATTAAGCCCATGTCACGGAGAAAATGGCCGGTATCGTGGCCCAATTACACGCGCTAGGTATAATAGCACACTAGCTCCACCAACTCACGTCCAGGTTGTATGCTTGCAAGCACTATGTAGTTAGTTAGTTGTGGGCGCTAATTAGTAGGGTCCAAGTGTGTGTGACAATTAAGCATGTATATGTGGCGTGTCCCTAGAAGCATACATACAATCAACAAAAATGGGAGCTAGCTGTTGGGAAACCACGTGGCCCAATGAAAAGCCCACGATGGTCCCTTAGCCTAAACCCTAGACGATTATTATATAAGGAGGGGGTCCCCCTATGTAGAAGCAATCAGAAATCAATAAAAGAATTCTGTCGTCGCTCCCCATATTGTGTGTCTCTCTCTCTCTGTTCTCCAATTTAGATCTGTTCGGGAACCCCGGACTAATCGATAGCGAGGTTCCTTAAAACGTTATCAGCACGAAGCTCTACCGGAGATCAGAATTGAAAGGTGAGAAAAGGTGGGAATTAGCGATTGAATCTAATCGGTTCTTTTACTATGCATGCATCTATCCTACGTGGCACGAAGCTACTCGAAGAACGCTCGAAGCTACTCAGTACGGCACGAAGCTACAGTACTATTCATCCAGAAAAAAAAAACATTGGATTGCGCGCACGAAATACGGTTACGCGCGCCGCTTCGATCAGACACGCACGGCCGCGCAGAATCGCGCTGCCCACGGAGTTCCCGGCGCGCCGCACGGCGTGCCTCCCGTCTCCGCCCGTGTGCTCGCCGCCCGGCCGGCCTCCGCCGTCGCCGATCGGCTCCGCCAACAAGACGCCACAGCCACGCCGCCTCCGCGACACCGACGGCCTTGCAGCGCCGTCGCCGCCTCGACCAAGCAGCCGCCGCGCCGTCGGCCTTGCAGAGCCGTCGCCGTCGGCCTTGCAGAGCCGTCGCCGTCGGCCTTGCAGAGCCGCCGACGACCGGACTCGCAGATCGTCGCCAAGATCGGCCGCGCGCGTGCCGGCCTCGTCGTGCGCCGCCGGTTCCGCCAGGCCGCCGCCGGCCTCGCTTGCACCGACGCCGCCGCCAGCCGCCTCCTCGGCCGCCGCACGCAGGCACGCCGGCTCGCGCCGCCACGCCCCGTCGGCCTCGCCTCCGCCGCGCCGTCCTCGGCCACGGCTCGTCTGCGTCGCTTCGGCCGGCCACCGCCGCGGCGCATCTCGGATCCCCGCCGCTCGCAGCCGGCCGCCGCCGCCTCGGCCCAGTCGTCGCACGCACTGCAGCCACGCGCCATCGCGCCGCCGGCCCTTCGGCGCCACAGACGGGCGCCCGCGACGCAAAGAAAGTCATCGCCACCCGTGCCGCCGGCCGTGTGCGCGTTTTTTCCCGACTGCGCTCGGCCGCTTGCCCTCGCCTCAAAGCACGCAAGAGATGAATGGCGGCTAGGGTTGGAACCCTAGCCGCCGGGGTATTTTTTTTGGCAGCGCAATAGGGCTAAAGGCCCAAGAGGCCAGAAGAAAGCCCAAAGGCCACTCGGCTCGAAGAAAAAAAAAAGAAGAAGAGAAGAAAAAGAAAGGAAAGGAAAAGAAAAAAAAGGGGGAAAATTGCAGAATTTTTTTTGAAAAAATTGCCAGAAAATCAGGAAGATTTATTTGGCTCTGTTTTAATCTTTCTAGCATTATTTCTCTGTTTTTATGAATATTCTTTATGAATTTTGAATTCATTGCTTTATTTTATATACTGCAATGCATAGCAATTTATTTTGTGCACTTTTATGCTTTTGCAACCATTTTCTATTAGATTACACGCAGTAATCTAATGTCGGAATTTTTGAAATCATACAGATGTCCGGCATTGTGAATAGTGAGTTTGAAGAACTGGCCCCGCACGGTCAGAACTATCTCACTTGGGCATCGGACGTGAAGATCGTTCTTGGGGGCAAGAAGCTCCGTGCAGCGATTGGTCTAGGGTCCTCGCAGGACGCGAAACCTACTGCCGAGCAGAACGATCAAGCCCTGCATTTTCTTAGGCACCACCTCTCAGCCACTTTGAAGAACGAATACATGGCTGAGGAGAGTGCACATGAGCTTTGACCGCACTTGAGCGGTTCGAAAAGCTCAAGTACACCATCTTGCCCCAAGCACGCAAGATTGGAGTGCGCTGAGATTTGCGACTTTAAAATAAAGGGTCGAGTACAATTACGCCTTGCACAATTTGTACCAATCTCTCCCTATGTGGCAAGAAGATCACAGATGAGGAGAAGATTGAGAAAACTCTCTCCACCTTCCACCCAAATGCTATCCAGAGTGCACGCAGCTATCATCAGGACGCATACAAGGAGTATAGCAAACTGATCGATGTAATGCAAGTTGCGGAATCGTAATACGATGTTCTACGCAAGAACTACGTCTCGCAGCCACCTGGACGAGGCACTGGCACAGAAGTTAATACCAATAGCTACAAGGTGAGAAAGCCCATTAACAGAAAGAAGGGCAAGCATGGTGGGAAAGAGAGGACTCAGGCCAAAGGAAAGTCCAAAGCCCCAGTGAAAAAGGATGACAAAGAAAAGGCACACGCCAAGTCGTATGAACAGTAGAACCAAACGTGCTTCAGGTGTGGCACTTAGGGACACTGGTCGAAGATATGTCGAGAATCCAAGGAAGTGATCAACGCATATCAGGCTAAGAGGAAGGCAAAAGAAAACGCCCCCGCAGAGGCGCACTTCGCCAATATCGGTGATGATGATGCCATGGATGAAGATACCCCACTTGTCTCATCCTCACAGAATAGCCTGGACATCGACGCTGCAGCCAATATTATGGCAAATGAAGAGAAAACTTCTGTCGATGACATAGAAGCAGAAATTAATGCATATTTTACAGATTTTGTTTAATGCATTTTTTTTAGATTATGGTTGTTAGCATTTTCTTTGAATAATGAATTGTAAGCTCTAGAAGAGCATACTTCTCCCATGAATAAACATGCAATTTATTCTTTATTCCAGTATTCTTCAAATTTGCAAGCAATATTTGATTTTTTTTGCCTCTATCTGATTAGAATTATATTTCTTTGATCTAGAAATCGTGTAGCGCCCAAATGGAAGAGATATGCATTGTTGATAGTGGCACAACAAATACCATCTTAAGAGAGTCTAAATATTTTCAGTCGATCACGAAGAACGCTGGAAAGATTACTACGATCGCAGGAAGCGACTCATATGTAATTGGCTCAGGAAGAGCCACTATTATATTGCCTATGGGTATAACTTTGGTAATTGAAGAAGCCCTTTTGTACCCTGAATCAACGCGCACTCTCTTAAGCTTCAAAGACATCCGTGCCAATGGTTTTCATGTAGAAACCAACGAAGAAAATGACAAAGAATACTTGTGCATTATGAAGCACGCGGTATGTGGAAAAATGGTATTAGAAAAATGTCCCTCATATGAATCTGGGTTGTACTACACGAATATTCATGCACCCGAAGTGTATACTTCCTTGAAGACTGTTTTTAGAAGCTCTGAGTTATTTTCTTTATGGCATGGTAGATTAGGTCATCCTGGTCTTAGAATGATGAGAAATATAGTGAACAACTCACAAGGTCATGGTATTAATGTTAAAAATTTCTCGAATCATGAAGATTTTGTGTGCCCTGCATGTGCCACCGGGAAATTAATAACTAGATCCTCTGTCATGAAAGTGCAAAGTGAAATCCTCGCATTCTGGAACGCATCCGGGGATATTTGCGTCCGATTCAGCCCTTGTCAGGACCGTTTCGATACTTTATGGTGCTCATCGATGCTTCCTCGAAATGGTCGCATGTATGCTTATTGCCAACAAGAAACCATGCTTTTGCAAAGCTGATCTCGCAGATCATAAGAATTAAGAATACTTTCCCTGATCATCGCGTGAAGTCCATTAGAATAGACAATGCCGGAGAATTTACTTCAAAGGCATTTGATGATTATTGCACGGCAACAGGGATAGCAGTTGAGCACTTCGTACCGCACGTCCATACGCAGAATGGGCTAGCTGAAGCCCTAATAAAGAGGATTAAATTCATTGCCAGGCCGCTTTTGCAGAGTTGTAACTTGTCCAACACTTGTTGGGGAAACGCAGTCCTGCACGCAGCAGCGCTCATCAATTTCAGACCTTCGGCCTACAACATCCATTCTCCTATGCAGCTTGTGCACGGGATCATCCCGAAGATCTCCCATCTCAGGAAATTTGGGTGTATGGTATATGTACCCATACCACCCCCTCAGCGGACTGCAATGGGCCCTCTCCGCAAGTCTGGGATATACGTTGGTTATGTGAGTGCATCCATAATCAGGTATTTGGAACCCACAACTGGAGACTTGTATACAGCCCGATTCGCTGATTGCATCTTTGACGAGGACCGTTTCCCGTCATTAGGGGGAGGAAATCAACCTTTGGATGAAAAATGCCGACAAATCATATGGCATTCTACTGGGATCCCCGCACATGACCCCCGCACTAATGAAGCAAATCAAGAAGTCCATAAGATAATTGATTTGTAGAATTTAGCAAATGAACTGCCTGATCATTTTTGTGATCTGAAGGGCGTGGTTAAGTCGCATGTACCCGCAAGAAATGCACCAGAGAGGGTGGAAATACCAAAGAAAATAGAAGGTACCCCTCATCCTGTTCAGAGGCCTAAAAAAAAGAACATGAAATCTGGCTCCTCAAACCCAAAGTACCCGGAGACGTCTGGAGAAAACTGGGCGAGAGGACTTACCACAACCAATCACGAAAATGCCCCAAGGAAAGAAGGGAGTCGGTTGAGACTGCACCGGAAAGAAGCCAACGAAAAGGCAATCCAGACTGAATCTTCCATCAGAGAAGTCACGGAAATAATGTGTGCGCACACATAGGCAATGAAAAGCTAAAGGAACTTGCTCTGCGATAGAAAAAGCAAATAAGAGCAAGTAGAAGTGCATGAAGCACCCTATGAAGAAATGGCCATAAACTTTGTAATAACAGGAGAATCCTCGAATAGAGAAACGATAACGTTGATGCATACTTCAAAGAAGATTGCCTCGATCATTGATCATGATCCCGAGCACGAATCTTCGCAGAGTGCAAGGAAAGGCCAGAATGGGAAGAATGGAAAAGGGCAATCACTGCAGAGTTAGTCTCTCTGAACAAGAGAGAGGTGTTTGGGCCCGTATACCACACACCTCCCCATATAAACCCTGTAGGTCACAAATGGGTCTTTGTTCGGAAGAGGAATGAAAACAACGAAGTTGTAAGGTACAAGGCAAGGCTTGTAGCTCAAGGTTTCACTCAACGTCCTGGAGTTGATTATGAAGAAAGCTATTCTCCGGTCATGGGAGGAATTACCTTTAGATATTTGATCTCAATGGCAGTCAACTTGAAGTTGAGAATGAAGCTAATGGATGTTGTCCCAAGATATTTGTATGGGAACTTGGATTCGAGATATACATGAAAGTACCGGAAGGAATTCCTATCCCGAACCAAGACGGAGCAAATAGAAACTTGTACAGTGTGAAATTAGAGAAATCACTGTATGGGTTGAAGCAGTCAGGAAGAATGTGGTACAATCGCTTGAGTGACTTTCTCTGCAAGAAAGGCTACACAAACAGCGAAGATTGTCCATGTGTGTTTATACAGCGATCCCCGAATGGATTTTGTATAATCTTCGTCTATGTAGATGACTTGAACATCATTGGGACGGATGAAGAAATTGAAGAAGCATGCTCATACTTGAAGTCTGAGTTTGAAATGAAGGATTTGGGTAAAACCAAGTTTTGTTTAGGCTTGCAGCTTGAACATGTCCAAGGAATAATCTTGGTACACCAATCAACCTACACGCAGAAAGTGTTGGAAAGTTTTGGATTTGAAAAAGCATATCCTGCGAAGACTCCAATGGTTGGAAGGTCACTCCAAGCAAACCTAGACCCATACAGACCTAGAGAAGAGGGGGAGGAACTCCTGGGAGCAGAATTTCCATATCTGAGTGTAGTTGGAGCGCTCATGTACCTTGCGAATAGCACCAGTAGGACATTGCGTTCGTAGTGAATTTGCTAGCTTCGATGCAGTCGTAACCCACCAAAAGGCATTGGAAAGGGATCAAGGACATCTTCCGTTACCTCCAAGGAAGCAAAGATCTTGGTTTGTTTTTCAGAAGAAGTAATGAATTGAATTTGGTTGGCTACGCCGATGCTGGTTACTTATCAGACCCGCATACTGGCAAGTCCTAAACTGGCTATGTTTTCCTATGTGAGGAACAACAATTTCTTGGAAGTCGTCTAAACAGACTCTTGTCTCAACGTCGACAAACCACTCGGAAATCATTGCTTTGTATGAAGCATCTCGTGAATGTGCATGACTCCGAAGAATGGTTCACCACATCTAGAAGTCATGTGGCTTGAACATTGAGCAAACTCCCACGATAATCTATGAAGATAATGCAGCTTGTGTTGCCCAAGCACAGATGGGTTATGTGAAGGGCAATCTCACGAAGCATATCAACCCCAAGTTCTTCTATGCTCACGAATTGCATAAGATCAAGATACCTGTGTCTCTCCCTCTTTGTTCTCCAATTTAGATCTGTTCGGGAACCCCGGACTATTCGATAGCGAGGTTCCTTAACAGTAGCAATTGCTGCATACCAGCGTGCTGTAGTCCAAGTCTAACACAAGGTGCTAAAAAAAATCATGCAAACTGTCATGCACCCATGTCTTGCATACCTGCGGCCTAGCCAACTAGAAATGAGGTGTATTCGGTGCTGGGTGGTGAAGCAATCTTCGCATGCAGGAGTAAAGACTGCAAACGTCACTGACCAAATAAATGAAATAAAAAAAATTCATTGAGCATATGTTTTCCATAATAAAATGAGTACATGTTATGATTAATAGTTTGGATAAATTGAAATATATAAATAAATACTTTATGTCGCGGTGATATTACGGACATAATAAAATAACTAAACCAGGTGTCTCGGTTACACTACGCGCATAAAACTTATGTCGCGCTAGTAGTAACACAAATATTAAAGACAACCTCCGCTTTGGTTATACTACATGCAAGTGCTCAATATTTACGCGCACTATGTAATACTAGTGGTAATACAAGGCAGAGTAAAGAAATAAATGAAACAAGGTGAAATAAAATAGATAAAAATTGAACTCCTATTATGCTGCGTGCATAGGTTCTCTAGAAATGAATACTATACACTAAACAAAAATTTTGATTAATGTGAAAACAATTAAAATATCCTCGAGCAAGCATCCGTCAACGACGTCAAGATTGAAGATTTTTCTTTTTATATTTTTGTAATGTCATATATTGCAAGTTGGCGTAATCTTCATGTTGGAATTTTTAATCAGGAGTTTTCTCGTAAAGAGATGTAATTAACAGGATTTTTATGTAAATATATGAATTCTGGAAGTAATGTACGTGCAATACCTGATATTTGATATTTCTCTATCTCATATTCAATCAAATTTAAACAACTTGTCTCTAGTGACGTTAGAGACGGGTTCACGTCCATTTCCCCATCATCACCTTATATCCATGATCCATGAAAAGTAATCATCAATTAATACATATGCTGACCTATAAATCATAATTATCTCATATAATGATATAAAGTCAACAATAATTTAGAATAATATAAAAAACATTAATAAGGAGTATCGTGAATAAATCATTGTTAATCGATACAAATGCTATTTATTGGAAAAACAAAATAACCATATTATTTTGTAAACACGTGCCTATCATTGGCTATCACCGACAGTCACGTGGGCCCAAAAGTGAGGGCGTCCCCCAAGGCCAAAACGGCGACCCGTGATCACGTAAGCAGGTCCCACGCGAGACGAGAGGGTCCACCAAGTCGAATCGTGGGCGAGCACGCTAGTGGTGGCCAAATGGACCGGCACGCGTCACGGCATTGTGAGCCCGGCCCAGGCACGGCACGGCCCAACAGTCTGTGGTGTGCTTGGGCCGGGGGTGTGGCACGGCGGCCGGCACGACATGGGCACGGCTCATTTAGTCCGTTATAACTGTTGCAGATTTAAAAAATTCAAAAAAATTTCGAAAATATTAAAAAAATCCTGAATTTTTTCCTATAAATAAGTGGCTGCCCCTCCTCATTTTCACACCAGCAATCTTGCATTCTCTTCTACTTATTCTCTTGTGAAAATTCTTTTGTTCTTAGTGGTAATTTAGCAAAATTATAAATAGTTTTGTCAAAAATCCAAAAATCGGCTTTCGGCTTCTGTCAGAAAATCAAGGTGATAATTGTGATTTATTTTTTCATTTTGTTAGTATTTTAAATTATATTTTAGTATTAATTGCGTTATTATTTCTTGTAGTTTGCGACTTTGCTTTATGGAGCCCGGGGATTTTCCGTCGTTCCCAACTCCTGATTTCGGTATTTCACTTGAGGAGCTTCTTGCATCATATGCCCAAGAAGTTGCAAGAGCTGTGCTATCCCCAAACTCTACAAGTGCTACTGCGTCGGTAAACACCGGGACGAAAAGAACAAGACGTAGCACATCGGGACTCTGGGAAGATTTCGATCAGATTTTTGAGACATCAAACGACCTCCAGATCAGGTATGCTGTTTGTAAATATTGCAAGCATAAATTAACTGCGAAATCTTCAGGTGGAACGGGGCAATTGAAGAGGCATGCTGAGAGCTGTAGAAAAAAGTGGGGATGGCTTCGAGAGACGCAGCTGCAGTACAACCCCGACGGTACGTAACTGGGACTACAATCCTGAGGTAGCTCGTAAATCTCTTTGTCGTTAATTGCTTCTCAAGATCTTCCTTTAAACTTTGATGAGTCAGTTGCGTTTGAAAGCTATATTAGGACCGCTCATAACTCTAGGTTTTCTGCAGTTTCTAGACAGACAACAACTAGAGATTTGATTAAATATTATAATAATTGTCGCAATAACCTAAAAGAAAAATTTAGTACCTGTACTTTTTCTGTGTCTTTGACATCTGATATATGGAGTGGTAGAGCTAAAGAGGATTACCTTAGTGTAATTGCTCATTATGTAAACGATGATTGGCAACTAGAAAAGAGAATTATATGATTCAAATTAATTGATGTAGCACATACTAGTGAAAATATTGCTGATTGTATTGTAAAAGTTGTGGAGGATTTTGGTCTTAGTGATAAGATTTTTGCAATAACATTAAATAATGCTTCTGCAAATACTTCTGCCATGAACATTCTTACTCCGCTTTTCAATTCTTATGCTGAATCTTTCTTATTACATCAGCGTTGTGCTTGCCATATTATTAATCTTATAGTTAAATCTGGTTTGAAGAGGTTAGATCAGTATCTTGAACCTTTTCGCACTGCAATATCTTACTTAAATTATTCTAATCAACGAGTAACAACATTTAAGACTTATTGTATTGCAACGAATGTGCGTCCGCGCAAGTTTGGTCCGGATATGCCTGTTAGATGGAACTCTACTTACTTGATGCTTAAAAATCTAATACCATATGAGAGCACATTTTCTGTTTTTACTAACACGTCTTCGTCATACAGGATGGTCATTAGGTACTCACAGAGCAACATTGGTATATTGCTAAATACTTACTGTTATTTTTAGAACTTTTTTGAATCTACTGTTGCTTTATCTGGAGTTTATTACGCAACCTCTCCTTTAATTGTACATCATATTTTAGAAATTGCTACCCACTTAAAGAGCCACAAAAATGGTAATGTCTTGCGTGTAGTTGTTTATGCTATAAAAACTAAAATTTTAAAATATTGACAAGAAATTCCTATGTTATATGCATTTGCATTTATTTTAGATTCTAGAGCTAAAATTCGGGGATTCTCTAATGTTCTCTCACTTCTAAAGGATGTGGTAGATACTGATTATTCTAGTTATTTTGCAACTATCCGTGCTAACTTATCTCAAGTTTATGATAAGTACAATCGGAAGTTTGCTGGAGTTCGCATACAGCGACCTCCATCAGCACCCACAACAGGTAAGAAGAAAACCGCGTGAGGAAAGATATAGGGTGCAGGTGGTTCTTCCTCAAGAAGTTCGATTACATCACGATAAGTGCGGACACATCAAGTGTTGGGGAGCTAGCTGCCTATCTCAACAGCGACACTATCAACTACCAAGAGAAGTAAGAGGAGAACTTCAGCATTTTGCAGTGGTGGCACGAGTATAAGATAATATATCCTATGCTTTCCATATTAGCACGGGATGTATTAATAGTTCCTGTCTCCACGGTTTCTTCGAAGTCTGCTTTCAGTCTATCCGGAAGAATAATCGAGGAGAGAAGAACAAATCTGACTAGTGAGATGGTGGAAATACTTCTCACTGTGAAAGATTGGGAACAATCTGATCAACGAGCTCAATATATCAGAAAATACCGAAATTTAGGAGACGTTCGAAAATCTTTATCTAGATAATGAGGAAGAATAATTGTAATCTTCACTTTTTTATTGTATCACTGAGCTATAGGTCGTACTCTTTTTTCTTTGCCAAAGTTTTCTCGTGTTGAGTTTTTACTTTGCAAAGTTTTTAACGAGGCAGCCAAATATCAATAAAGATTATTATTTAATTCAAATTATTTGTCTCATTTTAGAATTTATCAATTATTTTAGTTTTTTTCTTAATTTATATATATTTAAAATGTTTTTGTTCATCCTTCGAGCTTTTCTAATTATTCTAAATTTTCTTATTTTTCTGAAATTTTTTATATTTTTTTTTGCATTTTTACCATACTTTATCTATTTTTCTAATTTTATTTTATTTTTCTCAAATTTTCTGACACTAAACGGGCTACCGGCCTGACCCGACCTGTTTGGCTCGCGAAGGACCGGACCGGCACGACCCGAGAGGCCAACGGGTCATACCTGGACTGCCACCTCAATACGTGGGTCAACACGGCACGACTCGTTTATAAACCGGATCTACACGGGTCATATCTAAAGCCCTGTTTGGTACGGCTCCAGCTTCATGGATCTGGTGGAGCTGGGTATTTGTAGCTCTACAGATCTGCAAAGCTGGATCTGTAGATATATTAAGAGTGTTTAGGTAGGTCATATTATTTAATTTTAGACTAAAAATATAAACTTAATTATATTTATTTTAGCCTATAAAATTCAGATTTGATGTGAAGCCTGAATCTAAAACTCTGCTCAACATGGCCTAAACGAGTCATACCAATTTTTAATCGTGCCGTGCGCCCGTTTGGCCATCGCGCTCCCCCGTCCCAAGAAGAAAAATTAAAGAAAGAAAAGAGAGAAGCAACACAGGAACCCACCCAACCCAGTGAGATACCCTTGTTCGTGCGAGCATTAATCCCCCAATCTCTCCCCCCGCCCGCGCGGAAGGCGAGTGATTAGATTCGATTCGTTTCGATCCGATTCGGCTCGCGTACGGGATGGCGGTGGCGTCGGGCTAGCCGAAGCGAAGCGAGAGGAGGAGAGGAGCCGCCGTCTCGCGATGGCGTGGCGGACGGGCGGGTGCGCCGGCCGCTGCCTACTGCCGCTGCTGCTCCTGACAGGTGCGCCTCGCTTCCTCCCTCCGATCTGAACCCTTTGGGATGTCGATTGGCGTCCCGGTGCTGCTCCGTGACGCTTCTAGCTGGGAATTCGCGGTTCCTTTCGGGTTGCGCTCGAGGGTGTCTAGGGTTTAGGTTGCGGCGTGTGACCTAAGATAAGGTGGCTGTTGATTGGATGTTGCGGTATGGTCCTAACCGTGATGAACTCAGCTTTATGCTGTGAATTCCAAAATGTGTCTGTTGTTACATACTCCGTGGGACTGGGGAATCGATGGCGGAGCTAATTGGGGGTTTCTGATGCCGATAGGGAAAGAATAAGTCCGCGAGGTTGACTGAATGTTGAAATATGGAAATCTAAATAGGATGTGGGCGAAACATAAATTCTGTTGCAATTGGTCCATCAACTAAACATCTACTTGCAATATACTGCCTCTGTCCCTGACTGAATGTTGTTTTTGACTTTTCAATGTTCAGTGCAAGATTTTGACCATAATTTCTTTGGAAGTATGTTAGTAAAAATTACAATACTATTATGAACGTATTTTTTTGTGACAAATCAAATGACATTATTTTCATGTGGCCGACCTAGATTCCTTTACATATATTAATGGTCAAAGTTTGAAATGTTTGACCACATGGATACGACAACAACTTGCAACCTGCGTTTAGGAACAGCGTCATCCTGGGGCCATTCTTATCCAGATAAAGGATTGTGAAGAACTACCTATGAGCACTTTTTCCCGGGTTCCTTTTACCCATCGATGCTTATATGCAATACCTACTGTTTGTAAAGGAAAAAGAAACTATATATTCTGCGGTCAATAATTATCACACTTTTGGATTTGAATAATTAGTTGTTAGAAATTTAGCTGATGATAATTTAGTTTGGGAACAGCAGGTTTGCTTATGGATTGCTGGTTAGTGAGGGGTGCTTCTGTCAACCATTCTTTAGGTTTTGTTTAGTACTGTGGTGGCTTTTCAAAACCTATTTTTTTTAATTTTTGGATCTGATAACAACTTGAAAGCTTCTTCTTTGGAGTAATAACAGCAAAATTTTACTGGAATTGGTAAAGATTCCCGTAACTAACTAGATGCAATAGCACAACGCATTACAGTAAAACAATGGCATGCTGGCCCTAAGTCTGACTTAAGCTGTCTTTCTGAAAGCTCTAAAGGTTGACCAGCTTTTTAATACGTGTCCTGTTGGTCTAACCCTTCATTGTGCACCCTTTTTGCAGCTTCCTTACTTGACTGGAGCTTGATTTCTCTTGTTAATATGATCATCTTCTTTGCTATTCAATTTGTTTCTCCAAGGAGAGGTATGTCTGTGCTGTTTTTGTGCATTTCTTAAGTATTATCAACAGGATTTGTCTGTTAAAGCTACGTACACTTTGGTTGGTCCATATGCTGTTTGAAGAACTAAGCTGCTTTTCCCACACAAAGGTTCCAATCCATTCCTTAGAACTGTGACCTCTGGTTTAATCAAGTCATGTGCTGTTAATGATTTATATTTGATTGCTGACTTTACCTTTGTCTTGCAATGCTATTTAATTTGTATGGAGTTGATTTTTCTTTGATTGACTTTTAGGGAACCTGATTTATAAAAAAATAGTATTGTCATATATTGGTTTTTCTATAATAGTTCATTTGCAAACAGTATAATTTTCTGTATTCAAAATGATAAATTCATTTTTTTTCCTGTTTGACATGGAAATAAGGGAGGAGCTATTAGTTCCTCCTTGGTACATACTATAGTATGCCTTATTCTGTGCATACTAAATTCCCTTTGGTATAACTTATAATGCTCTCTACATTTATCCTTGATTTCTTTGTTTTCTGAATATTACTTTGTGGCCTTATTTACCGAGTATCATTTCATGGCCTTATTTACTAAATATCATTTCTTATTGCTAAGTTGTCTTCTCTTGGTAGAAACACACTAAAACTACAATGCAAAACAATAACAACCAAGCCTTTTGTCCCAAACAAGTTGGGGTAGGCTAGGAATAAAACCCAATCCAAGTCAAAAAACCTATAAACCTTTGATCTTAGGTTATGGTTCCGGTACGTGAATCGCTAACTTCTATGCACTCCTATCTAATGCCAACTCTTTGGATACATTCCAATCCCTCAAGTCTCTTCTAACTGCTTCTTCCCATGTCAGTCTTGGTCGACCTCTGCCTCTTTTTATGTTTTCGAGATGGCTTAAAATTCCACTACACACCGGTGCTTCAGGTCATTGGAGATCTCAAAACCCTCTCAAACTATGTTGGACAAGCTTTTCTTCAATTGGTGCTACCCCAACCATCTCAAACTATTAGTCGTCCAGCCGCACGACTAGCCGCTCCAGTCGAGTCGACCACCCTAGTCGTCCTCCATACACTGACTGGACGACTAATCGTGGATTAGTCGACGACTTAATAACATTGGCTGTGCTGTCTATATGCCGTATTGAAGGGATGCATTTTCTGCCTAATATGCCTTGGCATTTTAATACATCAATTGTAGCTATTTTTTTTAATTTCTGGGAAATATGTTTTTGGTATATAAGTTGCTAAATTTATGGAATACACAAGACATGATATGGACAAAAACTTTACCTGGTTGAACCTTATGGGCTTGATATATAAAGCTAAACGTTAGAAATCATGATAGCATTTGTGTAGGTGTTAAAGGAAGTTGAAGATATATTTCATTTTTCATTCTTTTACATATTTAAATCTGTTTTGCCATGTTTGTAATTTTGGAATGTTGCTCACTGTGTCTATGCCATGTGGTACAAATTTTGTGCCTGTTGGTGGCTTGGTGCAACTTAGCTTATGCACCAGAAAAGTGGCTTATGTGAGACCATTTAAGTCCTAGCTTGTTCATAATGTTACATGCCTATTTACTGAAATGCAAATACTATGAAATAATTGAAGAAGCATAAAGAATTATTACGTGCCACTGAATTACAAGATGTTTAGTGCAACTTTCAGATGAGAAATTTGTTCTCTAATTTGTATTATTTACAATCTGGATACACAATATTTATTTCTACAGATCTTAAATGACTAATATTCTATCCTTATTTCAAAGGATTTCGCACTTGGAGTCTGTACCTATTATTGTGGTGTACAATTATTTACTCAGCACTTGCCATTTTTGCGCAAGTTACATTTCATATAATCTGGTGCATTGAGGGAAATGGATGGACTGTGGCTCATTCTTGGTGGGCAAAGCTGGTTGGTTTTGCAAGGTATGTAAATTTACCCATCATTGCTTTTGTTGTTGATTTTTGTTTATGTGCATGTTCTTGTATGTGCTCAAATTTATGAGTACTCCTGTTTATATGTGCCTCATATGAAGGCAACATTGGATTGCAATTACTCATGGCAGTTGATGCAGGGACCAGCCTTGGGAATCACCTTCTGTTATCTATTTTCTTGTCGTACAGCTATCTGCTGCTGTCCTTGCTTTGGTTGAAGTCTTTGGAAGCAGGCTTCACCAAGATTCATGTTGGCTCAACTTCTCCTTTGGGGTTGAGCAAATAGGTCAGTATGCAGTGTACTGTCCATCAATTTGGACTAGACTAAAAAAATAATAGTTATTGTATTCCTAGACTGTAAAATAGCAGATTTCGAACTGTCTTGTGTAATACATTAGTTCATTCCACTGGGAAGTGGGAAATCATAGTTTTATTCTCATCGACGTAGTTTTAACTTTTGAGTTTTGACCAATGGGAAATGATGTTAGTTGATTTATGAATTAAATTTGTTCTTCTTGCAATGTTTTAGTACCTCTGTGCTTGTTGGGAATGAAACAGGCAAGATGTTTATCATATGTTTGCACCGAAGAACTGTAGAAACTTTAGTTCAGAACTTACTATTATGTGCTGTCTAATGAATATGCATTTGCTGAGTGCAGGTTACCATTTGCGAGTTGCATGTTGTTTGTTGCTGCCTGCTGTCCAGTTAGTTGCTAGTATTAGTCATCCTTCTTGGATTTCTTTACCATTCTTTGTATTTAGCTGCATTGGCCTTGTGGATTGGTCCTTAACAAGCAACTTTCTTGGTCTTTTCCGGTAAGATCCTTTTTACCTTCTCTTCTTTGTTGTGAACAATTGGTTTATTATATTAGCAATGTGTGTTTGGTGATATTTATTAATTTGTGTTTGCAATGTGTTCTGAAGATGGTGGAGGTTACTTGAGGTATATTCGGTGTTCAGCATTCTTCTGCTTTATATCTACCAATTACCTGTGAAGTTTCCATATGCTGTGCTAGCATTTGCTGACTTTATCGGTCTATTCAAAGTTACCTCAAAATCAGAATGGCCTGAGCTGTCTTCTGGTGTTTCTCTTCTGGTGTATTACTTCATGGTAAGCAGCTAAGCATCTCAAATATAAATTCTTGAGCACACATACTGTTGATATTTGGCATACATATAGTAAAAAGAACTTTGTGATATATTGTTGGGAGTGATGCTTATCATCTTTGTTCATATTTGCTCATTCTAGATGTTTTCATGCTTAGTAATCCCACATGCTATAAGCTTTAGCTTTTGATAGGATTTTTTTTATAGAATTCTGGAGGATGGAATTCTTGTAGTAAATTATTGGATAAGCTGTCAAATATGAAATATCTGACTTGTACATATTGGAATTAATATTATGTTCCAGTACAACTTGTGGAATTATTGTCTTTCTGCTCAAATGCCATTGTTGCCATTAGTTCATTCAGCTGGATCTTTATGCAGAAGAATGTGTATGCTCAATTTACAATAATTTGTCTTGTCATCCACTTATTTATTCTACATCCACATCCAGTAGTCATAATGAAAATAAAAATAATAAGGTAACTCTGAAGTAAGATGGCTAGTGATTTACATAAGGGGGGGGGGGGGAGCTTAAAGTAAGAATGGAAATGGCATCTTGTTTTTATTATCCTAAACATGTTTAAATTAACTAGAGATGAAGTGCAGTGCCTTGTAAACATGAATTGCTTAAGAGAGGTGCTTCAATGCTTTTCCTTTTGACAGTTGCACAAATATTAAAGCATGAATGAATGGTAGATGGCGCTTACTTACCCCTTCGCTTGCTTCAAGATTTATGCAACCTGTATTGAGAGGGAAAGCATTGAAGCACTGCTCATTGCTTAAATTGTTGACATAAATTACGGAATACTGGGTTTCATCCACGCTTAGCTGAAGGGTTAACATGGAGTTGTGATGCTTGGTTAATTTGGGTTTATATGCCACTCAAAGTCAATACAGCTCCTGCTCACATGGGCTACTCTGGAGTCTGGCCTACTCAAAGGCCAAGATGTGATACACCCCCATAAGGGCCTGACATGCTTCCTTGTCAGCATATTACATGCATGGGAAATGCCTAGAACCAGTCCTTAGTAGATGCTCGTGTGTCCAGTACCAGCCTTGTATGCCATGCCATGCCATGTGCCCATGCACAGACCCACATGTGCCTTTCATCGTACATCTGCCCCTGCTGATGTGCCATGTGACTGTAGAGGGTGATGCTTTGGTACCACTCATGTGTGTGTAACTTGTTGTTTCGAGTATAATACATCCTTATCACAGCTCAACATGTGATTATAGAGATTTTTGTTGATTGCATAATCCTAGGAAGGGCATCCACATCTTAAACTTATGATGCTATGAGCCTGTGACTAATGCATAATGCATATGTTACAGCTACTTTTTTGAGCAAAGCAGCCCTACATATACGTTATCTTAGTTTTTCGAACTTCCGAGATGCCACAACTGTATTTTATATTCTTCAGCTAGTGTCTAGTGTGAATTGTAACCACTTTTATTTTTGATAGGATAGTGTAAGTTGTAGCCTCATGTTACATGTTGCTATACATTAGGTTCATGCTGATTGAAATGGAACATATGATGTTAAAATCAACTGTGCTGTTGGCTATGGTGGTAATTTGTTAAGGGGCATTAAATACTAGTTGAATGTAGTGCCTAGTGTTACCCAAAATGTAGCATTTAGTGTTCCATCAAGTAAAAGCGGTGTTGTTTGTTTGTTTGGATGGATATAATGGACTATATGGATCAAAATGAGCAAACTAAAGTGAAGTAACATGTGATACATTATACATCATTTGAAATAGCACCACAGAGTAACATTTTGTTAGTCCCAATTAAGAATCAGTAACAGTCAAACTACCATCGCTTCACAAAGTTTTTGGCTTTTCAGTAGACAAAATATTTTTGCCTTGTAATAATGGTTCGTTTTCTCTCATCACAGTTGTCATCAGCCAAACAAGACATACAAGAAATGGATTCTCTTATATCTCCAGAAAATTATAGCTTAACAGAGAATCTTCTGCCTTCTAGGAATGCATTTTTGGTTCGCCAATCTCGGTATGCAAATAATTTATTTTTTCTGTTGAATAGTTGAACTTATCTAGTTTAATTTTCTGTTTCCTGACTTGGTAAAACAACTGGATTTTTGTAATTAGGGAAATTAGCGCACTAACAACACAAGCTTGATTACTAAATGATATCGTAATGACAGTTTATTATGGAAAAGGACACTGATGTGGAATATTCTGTCATAAAATTTTGAGAATAAAACAAATACGATGCCTGTTTCTTCCTTCATCAACTCTAGTTGCTGCTAGCAGCAACTGCCGCTGCCCATCCAACCACTGTTGCCATTGCTTTGTCCTCTGTGATGTGGCTATACATTTTTGGTCCGTCTGTTATAGGCTCAGTTATCACTCTCTACTTCGAAAATGACAATTTAGTCCCTTTACTTTCAAAACTGGGTCATATTAGTCCCTGAGATGGTTTTGCTGGAACAAAAGCAATTTTGACACTTCTGAATTGCTAACTTGGTAAACATTATTCACGTAAAAGATCAGCCCCAACAATATATTAAACTGTTGGTTTAGGGTTGATATATTTGCTATCTGAACCAAAAATCCACGCAACTTGAATCTGCCCAGAAAGAAATTACTACTCATTCCACCAGAGGCTTGTTGAGCATGTGAAGCGATTCTTTTGGAGCCTCCAGTGATTCAAGTACAGAGCTAAGTGAAAATAAATGATGAACTGGATATGAGAAGCAAGGCAGGTTGCTTGTTAGTTTATTGGGTTGGGATTTTCTTCTTTTGTGCTAGTTGATTTTGACTTTGATAAACACAGATAATTCCATGCTTTTGTGCTCTTCACTCTTCCTCTCCTACCCAGATGGTCCTATTATTTTTATTCGTGCTCTGTGCCTTACCTTATATGCAATTGCAAACTGCTCTATGCAATTGGTGCCAAATGAAATGATAGCAATCAAGAAATGTTAATAATAGTAAGGGGAAATTAACTATTTATGTGCTGTGTCACAAGTGTCCACAACTCCACATCAGCAGCTTGTATATGAGCTAAAATCTCTTTCGTTTTTAGCGAAACTACCGTGCGGACAAAAATGACCCAGTTTTGAAAGTAGCACCAAAGTGAACACATGAGCGAAATAGAGAGACCAAAAGTAATCTTTCACCCTTTGTAATTTGATAATGTTGTCAAGTGTCAATTTGAGTTCTTAATATAATTCACTCAAGTTTCCCTTTGATGCAGTGAGCCTTCTTATTAGGCTTCCTTCATTTTTATGGTCAATATAATGCCCTTCGCAAAATGTACTAAGGGGCTTTCAATATGTTTTCAGCAAGCTGCATAACTTCTACTATGTTTCTTTGTAACTGCTACTTATGTAGATTTACCACTTCATATTGTATTTTCTTGCTAAATAAGTTTCTGTACTTCAGATCTGGCAGAAGGCATGCTAATGTATTACTGAGAGGATCGGTTTTCAGAACATTTAGCATTAACTTCTTCACTTATGGCTTCCCGGTATTCTTTTCCATTTCTTTGTTATAGGCTTATTCCTTGCTGTTCACATTCTTCTTATACTTGGCCGTCTCTTTGTTCCTACCTATGTTGTATAGTCACCGATGTGCAGGTCATTTATGGTCTTGATGGCCTGTGCAGTGATGATGCAAACACAGCTAGGAAGAAAATAGAAACACTTCAGCCGCATGTCTTTATGCAATGAGGATAGGAATACATTATAAGAACAAATTGGGAATTCTAGTTTAATATCAATTAGTCATATTCAATGATGTTAAGAGCTTACACACAAGCCAAACTAGCCATCCCATGAGAATGTTTCATTTAGTATTGTAGATACTTTGTTAATATCCAAAACAACACTTTTCTTGTTCCGGGAGGGATTATACCATTATAGCTTGTCTCTCCTTGTAGATCAAAGCATATGATCCATCCATGCGGCTATCGGCAAACAAATAGTAATATCTATGCAGGTGTAGCTGCAGATAGTAATTCTTGAGCAGTCTCATGCCAAGTTGTAACCCTAACCCCCCATGCCATCCTTGATCATTAACTTCAAATGTCTTCAAAAAGCATAAGCTAGGACCAGTTAAGCAATATCGGGCTTAAAGTTATGATTGACTAACCTTTCAATTTCAAATACCAGTTGCATGGAATGCAAACTAGTTTTGTGGTAGTATGTTGTGGAAGATTTATAGATAGGCTTATTAGAGACTGAGAGAGAGAGGATTTGCTATTCACAACATGCACACATCTTATTCAACCAGATCAGTTGAGCCTCATGGGCCAAGAGAGATAGAGATAGAGAGAGGAGTTAGACTACTAATATATACATGACTTGACACCCTTATCAAACTCAAGGTGGATCAGGAGGATCCGAGGCACTGAGTTTTGAGTAGATGAATCTGATGTTGTTCGCGAGTTTGAGCATTTTAGAAGAAGTCTGCAACTTGAAGCTTTGAAGGCACATACTTGATGTCAATGGTTGACTGCTGGCAATGAGACCTTTTGAATGATGCATCAATACTGATGTGCTTAGTCAACTCATGTTTGACTGGATCACTTGCAAACTGAATGGCGCTGGTATTGTCACAAAGCAGTGGTGTAGAAGCATCACATGAGACACCAAGATCAGCCAAGAGCGAATAAAGCTAGGCAATCTCTGAGTTAGTGGTGGCAAGGGCTGAAAGCTCGACCTTAACACTAGAACGTGACACTGTAGTCTGCTTCTTGGACTTCCAGACAATGAGCGAGTTACAAGGAATCTGCGGTAGCCAGTGATAGAGCACTGATCAATAGGATCACTCGCCCAAGTGGAGTTAGAGTGAGCATGAAGCTAGAGCTGACTCGAACTAAGCATAGAACAGGCATCCAGATGCAGTCCCTCTCTAGTATCTCTAACACATGATAAAGATGACCATAAGGGACTGATGTTGGTGCACTAACAAACTAATTGAGAACATGCACAACATTAGCAATGTCTGGCCTGGTTACAGTGAGATAAACAAGATTCTTAACAAGTTGACGATAGCGAGAAGGATCTGCCAATGTTAGACAATCTGTAGAACAAAGCTGCATGTGAAGTTCCATGGGTGTAGCAGTAGTACGAGTATCAGTCATATTGGACCGAGCAAGCAGATCTTGAACATTGCTCAATCCCAAGAAAATTGCTCAGTGGTCCCAAATATGACATCAAAAACTGCTCACTAAATGTCTTCTTGACAAATGCGACATAGTCAAATGTCATCTCCTATGATCAACATATCATCTACATGCAATAGAAGAAAAGTACGACCACGCTGAGAAGTGTGAATGAACAAGGCAGGGTCATGTTCACATGAAGAGAAACCAGCAGCTCGAATCACAGAACTGAAACACTCAAACCAATCATGGAGAGCCTGCTTGAGACCATATAGAGCACGCCGAAGATGGCAAACATAACCAGTAGGAGCCTCAACACCTAGGGGTGTTTGCATAGACGACCTCATGTAGATCACCATGAAGAAAGGCATTTTTGATATACATTTGAGATATAGTCCATGAGCAAATACCTGCAACAACAATGAGAGTATGCACTATGGTCATGTGAGCAATAGGAGCAAAAGTCTTATCAGTCTTGCCCGTAAGACTCCTAGAAACCTCTAGCAACAAGATGGGCCTTGTATCGCTCAACTGAACCATCTGATCTTGTCTTCACCTTATACACCCACTTGCAAGTGATAGGAACTGCCTGAGATGGTAAAGGAACAAGATCCTAGGTGGTTGTATGCTCGAGTGCTTCGAGCTCCTCAGACATAGCCAATTGCCTTATAGGTATACTGGCCGCCAAGTGACAAGTACATGGCTCAGATACAACACTGGCATATGGAAAACCCCATCTCTCTAGGCCTGAAAAGATGAACAATCACGGAGAGAATACCGTGGTATTGTAGGAGGATCGTTTGAGTTAGTGGTACTTTTTGGAGGATTAGGTAAAGGAGAGGAAGATTGAGGATCAGAACCCTCGGTTGGTGGACATAGTGAAAGGGCAAAGGAGTAAATGTGAGCGGCTACAAGAGTTGGCGGAAAAGATACACTAGGAGGAACTAGTGAGGACGGTGATATTGGAGGCCAAACTGAAGAGGAGCTAGTGAGGAAGAAGGTGAACCTGGATTTTGATCTGAAGGAGGCAAGTCTGACGTGGAAATAGGTGGTAAACACAAGAAAGAGGTGGACTCTATGGAAGTAGAAGTAGGATGTGTAGAAGAATGAGGACGGTGATATTGGAGGCCGAACTGAAGAGGAGCTAGTGAGGAAGAAGGTGAACCTGGATTTTGACCTGAAGGAGGCAAGTCTGACGTGGAAATAGGTGGTAAATACAAGAAAGAGGTGGACTCTATGGAAGTAGAAGTAGGATGTGTAGAAGAATGATAAAAGGGTCGACCCTCATCAAAGGTCACATCACGAGAAATGCGAATACAGTGTGTTGAAGATGCTCAGGACTATAACCCAGAAACACACTCAGCTGACAGAGCACTCAACTTTGTACGCATACGAGGTGCTAGAAGAATATTATAGGTACATCCAAAGTCAAGAAGATGGTCATAGTGCGGAGGTGTTCCAAACAGGACCTCACCAGACACTTGTCATGAAGTTTGGAAGAAGACTGGCGATTGATGGGATAGACTCACGTAGAGGGAACAAAGGAGGAAATGAGAAGAGTACAGGCAGCATACTAGTCGCCGCTTAGGCGTCCCAGTGGTCGGAGGGGGATGCAACAGCCCGCCTCGATTGGAGGGTGTTAGGTGACTGCCTAGACGTCAAGTCGAGGCGGCTGGCACCGAAAGGAAGGACGACGGGTCAAAAGCAGAGCACGTGATTTGGGGCTGCAAACTAGAACCCTAGCGCGTGGAGAGGGTAAAGGAGCTCCGCCGCCGCCACCTCCATGGCCTCCACCGCCAGGAGGTAGGAATCGGTTGCCATCTCCGTCGTCTCCAGTTGCGATCGCCTCTACTTGCGGTCGCCTCCAGCTACGGACTACGGCAAGATCCCGATTCTCGATCCCCCTTTGCTGCTACTCTCCCTCCTTTGCTCCTGCTCCTCCTCCTTTGTGCTGTTGCTGCTGCTCAACAAAGTGCTGCTCTCCCTTCTGCTACTGCTTTCCTTCCTACTGCTCCCTTCTACTGCTGTTGCTCAACAAAGTGCTACTCTCCTGTTGCTGCTGTGTGTGGCTTTGTAGAATAATTGTGTGTGGCTTTTCATCGTCTAATCATCACCTAGGCGCCCAGGCGCTTTGGGCTCATCGCGCCTAGCCAGAACGTTGTGACAACTATATTAGGTAGTCTCAATGATGTGACAATGCTTGCGCTCAGCAACACCATTTTGAGTATAAGCCCCAGGGCAAGAAAGCTGAGGAAGAGTACCCTCAAAAGATGGGAACTGACGAAAAGCTGATAAAAGATTCCCCCTCCAGAGTCGGAATGAAAAACACGAATAGTAGAAGCGAATTGATTATGAACCATCTGAGTAAAAACTACAGATGGAAATCAATTGCGAACAATGTTTCATGAAGTAGATTGATGTAGAGTGTGGTCATCAACGAAGATGGCAGTAAATTTGACCACCATTTGAAGCAAAACCAAACATCTGAATGGACAAAATGAAAAGGATGAACATATCTAGAAAAACTAGAAGGGTATGTGAGTTGTACTTGCTTGCCAAGCCTACAACTCTTGCACTGAAAATTCGTGTTAATAGAAACAGGACCAAGAACACCTTGATGAATCAAAGTGGAAAGACGTGCGCCATAGAAGTGTCGTAAGCGATGATGCCATCGAGTGAAAGACGTGCAAACAAAAATAGATGCACCAACAACAATGGAGTAGGAGCAGTACCAAGAGCGGAGGATAAAGGGAGACTCAGACGTTCAAGAACATAGAGCCTTGCAGAACCTCTCTTACGATGGCTTGTATCAGTGACATCTTTTGTTTGACGATCTTGCACAAAGCATGAGCTATCATTAAATCCAAGAAAACAGTTCATATCTGCAAGCAACCCAACAGAGATGACATTCATGGAGAGTATAGAAACAACTGTGATGTTTGAAAATGTGGAAGGTGTGCCATTAGCTCTCTCAATCTTGATTCCATCTATAGCAGGATGACATGATATTAGTTGAGATGCATCAGATGTCACATGGAAAGAGGCTCTTGAATCCAATACCCATGGGAGTGAAGCACTCGAAACAAAACGTGATGGTGCAGTAAAACCGGTGGATCCACTAGAAGAAGACCGCAACTGACACAACTGGGTCTGAAGGTTGCTTATCTAAGGCTGAATCTTACCAATCTGAGTTGCATAAGACACTAGAGCATTCAGGTAGAGCAATCAATAGTAGTAGTAGAGCAAGAGTAGCAAATCACAAGTAACAAGCACCGGCCTGATTCTGCTGCACCTTATCCCATTGGATACCTTCACTTCTGCCACCAATGGCATGCAACTCGCCTCATTTCCTCCAACACCACCACAAGAAGTGGCTTGGCCTCCTTCTCGTCGCAGAGAATTGGCAACTACAAATCGCTGAATCCGAGGCTGACGTGGAGCAGATCTAGTGGAATTCGAGGCCGTCAACGATTGGGATCAAGGCTAGCAGTGGCAGAGGGGGGCTCAATCCGGCGCGAATCGAGGCCAGCGGCGGCAGAGGGAGCTCAATCCGGCGCGAATCAAGGCTGACAGCGGCTGAGGGAGTTCAATCCAGCGGGAATCAAAGAACAAGCTTGAGGACGGCAGTGGACAACCTAATTCACGATGTGAAAGTCCCCGAGGTCACTGGAGGCATGCTAGCGGTGAAGTGAGTAGCGGCGACGATAAGGTGGCATGTTGAAGGTAGGATTTGGCTCCGATACCATATTAGAGAAATTGAGAGAGGTTTTGCTATTCACAACCGCCCATCGTTTTCATTATTGGGAAGTTATATATATACACAGGATTAGTTGGTCCTCATGGGCTGCATGGGCAGATTACATGACTCTTGACAAGGTTCAACCCTACTTGGGACAAAATAGAATGAATGGTAGCATATCGAAATGATAGTATTCTTGGATACTGTTATGGAGGTGCTTTGCAGTTATATTCTATCTTGTGTTTCTGAATTCAAGCTTTATGGCATTTGCTCATTTTTTTGATGCATGTGTTTGAGAGACAGAGAATGTCATATTCTTCTGGACTAAAAATATATCAAAGTATTTCCCATCTGATTAATTTTTTTTGATGACTATTGCAGGTTTTGTTGCTTGCCCTTTCCTTTTGGAGTTTCAACTTCGCTAGTATTTGTGCTTTTGGTCTCCTAGCATATGTTGGATACATTTTATATGCTTTTCCTTCCTTATTCCAAATGCATCGGTTGAATGGGTCACTCCTAGTGTTCATTCTGCTATGGGCAGCCAGCACATATGTCTTCAATGTGGCATTCACATTCTTTAACAAAAGATTTCAAAAGGTATCCCACTTAGCTATACAAGCCCACTGGAAATTATTATGACTATCAAAGTTCATAAAATTTATTAGATCAATATTTCAGGATATGATGATTTGGGAAACTATTGGGCTTTGGCACTATTCTATTCCTGGATTATTTCTACTTGCACAATTCTGCCTTGGAGTTTTTGTTGCACTGTGCAATCTTGTAAACAATTCCGTTTTTCTTTACCTGACTTCTGAGGAGGGGCCATCGTCGAGTGATGATCACCTTATTGATGGTAAGTGCATCACATTGTCATTAATAAGCATTTTCAATTTACATTTTCATTGGTTGTCCAGGCTGTCAATTCAGTAAAATAATGCTCTGTTAGATAATCTATCATAAATTGAAGAATGATTGGATGTTTATGACGTATCTAATTATGATAATATCAATAACAAGCCCTCAAAAGAAGTTGCTGCATCAAATTCTGTACATTTCTTCTGTTTTTGTTTTTGAGTTTCAGACTTTTTGGACCTTCAGTCTTTAGTCCCTCATTATTGAATAGTTCTATTCTAGTCAACAAAACAATTTGAACAGGAGATGCTTGAAGTTCTATTCGAACCCATTAAAACAATGTTATCCATGTTACCTTTTTTCTTGGTTTCAAAGCATAATCGGGTGTTGTGGGAGGGCTTGTATATGAGAAACTCATCTAGCTCAACTACCTTAGAACAGACCCTGTGTTCCATTGGGTAAATTAATCTTGGATGTGAGTGCAAGTCCCTTTTAACTGACCCTGCATTCTGTTGGGTAAATATTTGAATTCCCGCTATGCCATCCAATGCTGAACTTCTGAATCATGTTGCCAACTTGTTTTTAGATATTTTAGTGCTATAATCTTGAACAACGCTTTTGGTCTTAAGCTTCATGTATAACCTTGGCTTGAAATTTTGAAACCTGCCCTGGTTTTGCTGGTACACCGGTAACAGTTCCAGCACATTATGGGTGAGCCAGACAGTGGTGCTCGGGCTCACTAGTCAGAAAATATTTTCCCATGTCAATGCATGTTAAACACACTTCAATGCTGTAATGATCCTTAGTTCATTAAATCATTACAGGGTAAGTACTATAGGAAGGGGGCTGGAATGCTGGATGGCTGCGGCTTGAAGAGGAGGGAGTGCAAATAACGTGAAAAGACTAGACTTGGAGAGAATTCTACTTCATTATTTCTTGGTTGATGAAAATGATTAAAATGCATCCTCATATAGTGGTGCTAGAACCTAAAACATAGAAGCTGTTTAAAAGGAAATCTAGAAGATAGCAACTAACCAAAAGAAAGTGTCAAAATGGAAACTAATTATCCTAATCGCTAAATTAGTTGGGGCCCACGTGCACATGACAGATTCGTGTCTGATACTTATCAGAACGGCTGTACCATGTGTCGCAAAGCACCATGGCTGGGGAAGGGAAGGAACCCTATTGGTCTTGTTGGGAAGTGAGGAGGGGAAATTGATAAAGTCTTGGTGTTAGAAGACATGTAAGAAGAGAGAGGGGTGTGCTTGCAGTTGCTTTGGGAACTGTGTGTGACTGCAACTTTGTTTTTTTGGTAATGTATGGTGCTTGCTGTGTAGTTGGCTGTTTGCCCCTTGGTAACAGACTGATGTTTGGGATTTTCTGTGGTGTTAATGAACTGTTACCGCTTGTACGTCTGTACCTATGCTTGTACTTTGAAAGTTTACAAGATATATAATTTAGACACGTTCTTGAATCCTTTTTTTTTAGTTTCCCAAATCTTGACATGATCCAGAGATGAATTCTCTGAGATATTTGTTTGCAATTTTAAATCCAACCATAAAACTGAAATGGCAACTGTCCAACACTCGTTGTCAATAAGTCATAAAAGTTCCCAGTATAAGTGTATAACTGTTCTAGTCTAGATTTTTTTTCCTGCAGTTGCTATTTGTTCTTCGATGCTGTCCAACAATCATTGTCAATGTCAGAAAATTCCCCAGTATTAGTGTATAACTGTTCTAGGCAAGTTTTTTTTCTGCAGTTGCTGTTTTGTCTTCGATGAGTGTTGAGTGGAGGTGCATCAGGTTGTTGAGTGACCACTTGATCTGATTGTGTGGTCCATGGCTGCTGTGTGGAGGGTACCGGGTCATTGGAGCACATAGTAAATGAGTAACAATGACCATAGTTGTGGTTGGGAAGGCTATGGGTTTTGCATAAAGTTGGTGCATGGCACATAGAAAATATTATTTTTTTCCATAATAATTAGTACCTCAATCATATTTGTCAAAATTTGATTCTTTAGATCTTATTTCTGACACATTAGTCGCAGCTTTAGTGTCATATGTTTGATATTTCAAACATTTCTTGATTGTATGACACCATTGACATAAGTCGTAATGTGCTATTGGCCTATTCTTTGCAGAGAAGGAAGATACAATGGTTTTGATTGTAGCAACGGTAGCGTGGGGTCTACGCAAACTTTCACGTGCAATTACTTTGATGTTACTGTTTCTTCTTGTGATGAAACCGGGATTTATTCATGCTGTTTACAGTATGGTGAAACATTCCTTCTCTCTGTTATCTTTTTCAATTCATGGTAGTTGTTATCATGTTCTATAAAATGTGGAAAAAAAAGATATTTTGTCCATTGATTTGTGCATTTCATTTTATAATCTTATTAAACTTTATATGCCCTGCTTGAATTATTCATCTACGAGCAGCTCATATTCTATTTTGATTGGTGACTGGTATGTAAATCATACTAATGTCAACAATGACCTCCATAGTGGATGCTCTTAAAGATTTATTTTCCTTTTTCTCCTAGTCCTTTCGTGAAACTTGTAAACTGTATGATCCATTAGTATGCAAAATGGTCCTATTTTGTGAAGTATTTCTTAGCCTTTCTTAGAGGTCCTTTCACATCATTGTCCTATTCTGCTAAATAGTTCCTCAGTTCAGTTGACCAAGTTAGTCCTGCAACAAGCACCTTTCTACTTTACATTATTTATCTTTGTAGTTGCTTTGTTTATCTTGTTAAATCATTTTCTAGCATCTACATTTCATCGTTTTCCCTTATTAATTTATTCGAGCTGAAGCTGCTGAACCATAGCTAATGAGCATTACTTTTGTTTCAGTGTGCTTTTTCCTTGTGTTTCTGGTGAATCATTCCATCAACAAGAGACTGCGGCAGATCTTAGTGTTATTCTGTGAGGTGCATTTTTCAATACTGTACATTCTTCAGCTTGATCTAGTCTCCAATGCCCTGGAGCGCAGTGGTTCACTAACAATGGAGGTACTCTCACAGTTAGGTGCGCACTCTTTTGTTTTGTGTTGTCTCTGCCTCTTGTTCTCCGTGAAGGTAACCTTGTTTGTAGAATTGTAGAATAAATGACAACTCAGTGCTGTTCAGAATATGATAACTGATTAAATTGTCGAAATATCAAAGATCTAGTTTTTGCTTCATTGTAGATACAGCAGGTTTGCCCGTAGGCCATAGCTCATGATCAAGGGATACTGGGATAGTTATGACATGCCATTTATTGATTACTTTCAAAATAATAAATGAGTATGGGAACAAATTCTCAGCAAGTAACATAGATGTTGATTGAGTAGCATGCCCATGAAAGTTATAAAATATAAAGAATGGCATCGTAGTTCAATTAACAGATACATAATACTTGGCCATAAATGCACATGTTGAAGTAATCAAGGTGCATGTAACTCCATGCTGTAAGGTAGTTTGGTCACCATGAATCTAATCGTCATCTCATACATGCGCATCCCACCACTTGTATATATATGTCGTGAAGTAGCAAGGAAGTAATTATCATTTGAAATTGCATGCAATATTGCAAAATATGCTGTAGTACTTGGGATGTATGCAAGTATATGCAGTAAGGGGGATCTATGACCATGGATCGAAGTCCCGCCTAAGACCAGTGCATCCCACTACTTGTATTAGTCAAATGGTTGCAAATTCTAGGTCACACAATTGGATGGTTAAAATGATGAGTTCCTATTCTTACTTTTAAGTGGGATTTATCATTTTATACATGCCAGTGAATAAATTCTTGTATAGTTATATTTTTTGCGTGGATAGGCATTTTATTCTATGCTTAGTCGACTTTCTGCTGTTTTGTTTGACTGATTTGTTATTTCTCCTGTTGTAATCATCTGATTTCTGTGCCTTTCAATGAGTTCTGCACATGCACACATTGACATATTAACTAGTTATTTTGAAGTGAAAATTAAAACATCAACCCCCTTTTTATACTATCATAAAGACATTCTGCTCTCTGATACATCTTGCAGGTCTCTCAAATAATGCTAAAACAAAGGACTTCGTGGAGATCGGCTCAATAATTTGCTTCTGTGCTGTGCATAGTCATGGTTTTAAAATGCTTTTTGCACTCTCGGCGGTTCTTCGTCATACTCCTTGTCCACCTGTTGGATTCAGTATACTAAAGGCTGGTTTGAACAAGTCAGTTCTCCTGTCAGTTTACAGTTCACAAAATTCGCGAAATGGTCAAGCCCACCGCAATTCACATGGTATAAATAACCCTGCCATTGTGTACATTTATATCAATTATTTCTTTTGGCAACATATGTTGTCGAATAAATTAGAACATGAATTATGGGAAGTTTAGTCCACCTAGGAGGCTAGGATTAAAATTTCACAAATGCCATCCTTCTTCAATTAATGCCTAACCTGGTGGGCGAGAGCTCTTTGCTTGTGCTGACCATTTAATAAATAAGCCATAGGGGTAGGGCTAATGTTTTCACCTGAAAAGGGGGCAGGATAGTGCCAATGTAGGAGTGCTTTGCTTCCATGGTCTTTTATGCAACTGTTTCATGGCGTACAAACTGTGTAAGAATACAGTAGAAATTAATATTTGTTTGTTTAGTAGAAAAATCTGGAACTTGACTACTTTGATAACTCTTCCTTTTATGCACTCTATTGTATAATGTGAATTATTAATTGAATTTATGTTTTTATGACATGCCATTTTCCATTTTGATTTGATGTTTTGCAGACAAAAAAATTGCATCATATCTCAGTAAAATCGGTCAGAAGTTTCTTTCTGTGTATCGCTCATATGGAACTTATGTGGCTTTCCTCACAATTCTTTTTACTCTCTACTTGGTGACTCCCAATTATGTATCATTTGGTTACCTTTTCTTCCTTCTACTTTGGATAATTGGAAGGCAGCTTGTGGAAAAGACAAAGAGGCGACTTTGGTTCCCGCTAAAATTATATGCTGCTGTGGTCTTTATTTTCACCTACAGCCTGAGTATTTCTCCACTCTTTGCAAAGTCGGTCTCAAAGTTGGTTAAACTATATCCTGATCTGGGATTTGATCCGGAAGCCTCTTTGTTGGAAAATGTTTGGCAATCATTGGCTGTTCTAATAGTGATGCAACTTTACAGCTACGAAAGAAGGCAGAACAGTGACAGGAACTTTAGTGTATCTGATGCTTCCGAATCTGGTCTTCTTGGGTTCCTAAGAAGGTTGCTAATTTGGCACAGTGAGAAAATATTATCAATCAGTGTGTTCTATGCTGGCCTATCATCAATCAGTTTGTCTGGCCTTATTTATGTGTTAGGCCTCATTGTGTTTTCTACTTTACCAAAAGTGTCTCGAATTCCTTCGAAGGTTTACCTTGTCTACACCGGTTTACTTGCTGCATCTGAGTACCTATTTCAAATGTGGTGCAAACCTGCTCAAATGTGTCCTGGTCAGCGCTTCCATGGCTTGTCTCTGTTTCTTGGTTTGAAACATTATGATTCTGGGTTTTGGGGTGTCGAATATGGGCTTAGAGGAAAAGTTTTGGTGATTGTGGCTTGCACCATTCAATATAATGTGTTCCATTGGTTGGATTTGATGCCAACATCTCTAGTACACAAGGGTAGATGGGAAGAGCCTTGCCAACTATTTATCTCTTCCGCTTCATCTTCTAGTCCTCTGGGCAGTAGTGAGGAAAATCATTCATCAAATAGGTTCACTTTGTTGTTCTCGAAAGTCCAAGGTCTTATAGGTAGCAGCTCAAGTTCATCACTTAGCTCAGGCAACACTTATCAGACATCAGAATCTGTACAGAATATGACAAAGGGCTCAGATGAGGACAAAAGATACCCATTTGCAAAGATTTGGGGAATGTCAAAAGAAAGCCATAAGTGGGACAAGAAAAGGATTGTTTCTCTGAAAAGAGAAAGATTTGAGACTCAGATGACAACATTTAAGTGCTACATGAAATTCTGGATAGAAAATCTTTTTAAACTGCGAGGTCTGGAAATTAACATGATTGTGTTATTATTGGCAAGCTTTACATTGTTGAATGTTGTATCGATCTTCTACATCATGTGCCTTGTCGTATGTATTCTTATGAACAGAGATCTAATCCAGAAACTGTGGCCCCTTTTTGTTTTTCTGTTTGCTTCTGTCTTAGTACTTGAGTATTTTGCTCTTTGGAAAGATGGAATGACCTGGTTACATGGTATCTATGACATTGAAGTCCATTGCCGTGAATGCTGGAAAAATTCAAGGATTTTCTTTGATTATTGCTCAAAATGCTGGCTGGGTATGTCGTTACTTTTCTAGCTGGAACTTACTGCAATTCATTGTTTTATTATTTTTCAGCTAAAATCAGAACATTTACAAACTATTTGTACATTTATATGATACAGGGCTAATAGCTGATGATCCTCGAATGCTGGTTAGCTACTACGTTGTGTTCATTTTTTCCTCCTTTAAGCTACGCTCTGATCGCTTCTCTGGTTTCTCGGACTCGGATACATATTGCCAGATGAGGTCCCAAAGGAAAAATGCTTTAGTTTGGAGGGACCTCTCATTGGAAACTAAAAGCTTCTGGACTTTTCTTGATTATGTACGGCTTTATGCTTATTGCCATTTATTAGACATAGTTTTGGCATTAATTGCTATTACTGGTACTCTGGAGTATGATGTTCTGCACCTTGGTTATCTGGGATTTGCTCTTGTTTTCTTCAGAATGAGACTTGAAATACTGAAGAAGAAAAATAAGATTTTCAAGTATCTACGGATGTATAATTTTGCTCTTATTGTTTTGTCACTTGCTTATCAATCTCCTTATGTTGGGCAGTTTAGCTCTGGCAAGTGTGATCAAATTGACTACCTGTACGAAATTATTGGATTTTACAAGTATGATTATGGTTTTAAGATAACATCACGATCGGCTTTTGTTGAGATAGTGATCTTCCTATTGGTGTCTGTTCAATCATACATCTTTAGTTCTGGTGAGTTTGATTATGTATCAAGATACCTTGAGGCAGAGCAAATTGGTGCAATGGTCCGTGAGCAGGAGAAAAAAGCTTTAAATAAAACTGAACAGCTGCAGCATCTTCGCAGGTCTGAGGAGCAAAAACGTCAGCGCAACATGCAAGTGGAAAGGATGAAATCTGAGATGTACAATTTACAAAGTCAGCTTAATAGAATGAATTCCTTCACCCCAATCAATAATGTATCCCACAATGAAGGCCTACGGCGCAGGAGGAATACTAAGTTGTATAGCGAAACTGATACCCCATTTCTAGATAATGACATTGGATCACCAACCAAGGAAGATAAGATTGGTAGCACAGAATCATCTCAGTCCTTTGAATTTTCTGTTGCAGATACACAGAGGAACATGACAAATTTAATGTTCCAGGGTTCATCTGATACTCTGAGATCACCAATCAAGGGGGGAAGTGAAGAATTTGTGCTGACTGATAATGCAAGAAATTCTATGGGTTCAACATCCGAGATCACCGTGATTGAAGAGAGTGACAGCAAGGTGCATCCTAATGTACTAAAAGGGGAGATGGGAAGAGGACAACACAAGGAAAACCCACTAAAATCTGCTGTGCAATTAATTGGTGATGGTGTTTCCCAAGTTCAGTCGTTTGGAAACCAGGCAGTTACAAATATTGTGAGCTTCTTGAACATTGATCCGGAAGAATCACGCTCCAATGAGCATCCTGCAGAAGGTGACATTTATGATGTAGTGGAAAGTCAGAGGGAAACACAGGATGGCCAGTTGTCAAGAACACATTCAGATACCACAGGAACTGCAGCAAAATCTTCAGCAAGCATGCCAATAGGTTTAATCTTTCGCTATGTATGGTATCAGATGCGGAGTAATTATGATTATGTTTGCTATTGCTGCTTCATTCTGGTTTTCCTGTGGAATTTCAGTTTGCTATCCATGGTCTACCTTGGAGCACTTTTCTTATATGCCCTTTGTGTGAACTATGGGCCAAGTTACTTGTTTTGGGTTATCGTTCTGATCTACACTGAGCTCAACATTCTATCACAGTATATTTATCAGATTATTATCCAACACTGTGGTTTGAATGTACATTTACCTCTTCTCCAGAGATTAGGTTTTCCCGATGATAGAATAAAGACATCATTTGTTGTCAGCATACTGCCTCTCTTTTTGGTATATATATCTACTCTCTTGCAGAGCTCAATCACTGCCAAAGATGGTGAATGGGTTCCTGTAACAGAATTCAGTTTTCTTAGTGCAAGAAACAAAACTGAAGAGAAACACCATATGCCTTACAATTGGAGAGAGAGGCTAAAAAGTTTGCACTTGCCTGTAATGAATCTCATAAGGATGATTGGGAGAGGCTTATCTAGATATTGGATGTCACTAACACAAGGAGCAGAATCCCCTCCGTATTTTGTGCAAGTTACAATGGAAGTAAACCATTGGCCAGAGGATGGAATCCAACCAGAGAGGATAGAATCAGCAATAAATAAGGTTCTTGCTATAGCTCATGAAGAAAGATGTCAAGCTAACTTGCCTTCATCATGCCATTCTTCTAGTAGGGTTCGGATTCAGAGTATTGAACGAAGCAAAGAAAAGTCTAGTATGGCTCTTGCTGTACTAGAAGTTGTTTATGCTGCTCCCTTAGAATGCCAATCAGCACTATGGTACAAATCACTCACTCCGGCAGCTGATGTAGAAAGGGAGGTTCACGAGTCACAAAAGGCAGGTCTTTTTGAAGAAATAAATTTCCCTTACCCAATTGTCTCAGTGATTGGTGGTGGTAAAAGAGAGATTGATCTTTATGCATATTATTTTGGTGCGGACTTGGCAGTTTTCTTTCTTGTTGCCATGTTCTATCAATCTGTCCTAAAAAATAAGAGTGAATTTTTGGAAGTCTATCAGCTGGAGGATCAGTTCCCTAAAGAGTTTGTTTTCATCCTAATGGTGAGCTCATCTTCCCATTGAACTGGTTATGTTGCTCTTACAGGCTAATGCACTTTTCTTTGATTATTTATCTAATATATGATTTTAGGAGCTGTTGGTCACTTTGTTAATTGTTCTACCTTTGATTCTGCAGATTCTCTTTTTCTTAATTGTAGTTGACCGCATTATATACTTGTGGTCGTTTGCCACTGGAAAAGTTGTTTTCTATCTTTTTAATGTTGTGCTCTTCACATACTCGGTCACTGAGTATGCTTGGGGAATGGAGCTAGCCCACAGGGATGTTGGAGGACTTGTTCTACGTGCCATCTACCTTACCAAATCAATTTCCCTGGCACTGCAGGCTTTACAGATCAGATATGGTATCCCTAACAAGAGTAACTTGTATCGACAGTTTTTGACTAGCAAAGTAACACAAGTAAATTACTTGGGTTTCCGGCTATACCGCGCTTTACCATTCTTGTATGAGCTGCGGTGTGTGCTTGATTGGTCTTGTACGACTACATCATTAACAATGTATGATTGGCTTAAGGTACATATCAATTTTTATACTCTTTTGCAAATATCTGGTCAATTATTGTGTAAATTTATCGGCATACATGCTCCAAAGCTAACCTGAAATTATAGTTTGCTGTGAGTGATGCACTGCTAATAATATTTTTTCCTTCGGACCAGTGATCAGTTGGTACTAGTACAACATTGAACACCAGTATTTCTTCGTTTTTTTAACCCATATATTGGTTGGTAATTGAGCAGTGAATCACTTCCAGTTGAAAAAATCACCTATAATCCTACATGAGATTATAGTTTTACTGTGCTCTGATTCCGAGTACAACAGTTATACACATTATTTATAGGGTCTGTCGCACATATTTTAGCATTTCTTTTTTAAAGTATCCCTTGGTTTTGAGTACATTGCTGCTTTAGTAGTTGCACACATGCGGTATTAGTACTCAGTTTTGAATGGTTTTAGTTTAGTTGATCAACAAATTGTTTCTGTTTGATTGTTGTAGACTTTTTAAGTCACAACTGGTGTTTTTGGGCCCTGTGTGGTTTCAGAATTCAACATTACATCCAAAAGCTCCTTGCCCACCAGATTCAGCTTTTGTAGGGTTTCCAGTGCAAGGTAAAGCTGTAGGGTCTCCAGCTTTATCTTACCAACGTAAACCCAAACATTAGCAGGTTGTGCACGGTCAGCATTATTAAATCATAGTAGTAAAACATACCCTTTCTAAGGAACCTGTTATGTGCAAAATTGATGACATTGTGTATGCATCGTAACATATCTGCATGTAGGTGAATAGGTCCTTTCATGAAATTATCTCTTTGTTTTAATCATTGTCACTGCATTTCTTGTATTTATCTTTTACAGTAATGTCTTGATTGCTGCAATATAGCAAACTTTGCCATCTGATACTTGTATTTCTATGCACAGTTGGAGGACATATACGCAAGCTTGTTCCTTGTGAAATGTGATGCAATTTTAAATAGGGCAAATCATCGACAAGGGGAAAAGCAAACAAAAATGACAAAATTTTGCAGTGGCATATGCCTGTTCTTCGTACTTATATGTGTTATTTGGGCTCCTATGTTGGTATGTGAATGCGATACCTTTCCACAATAGTCACACTAATGTGTTCTTCCAACCTGCCACAAGGATAAAAAAATCCATACTAATATCCTTGCACAAATTGCGATACCTTTCCACAAGGATAAAAAAATCGGCTGTACTGGCCCAGACCGGTAAAACAATATTGGTCCGAAAAGTTCTAAATTTGAATTTCAAATTTAAAATGCTAGTAAAAAATGTTACTATGATTGCTTGCAAGCTAATGAAAGTATTGGTGCTAAGGTAATGAAGTTAAATTGTATTAAATGAAGCAACAACATGAAAACTTTCATTTCTTATCAACATGAAAAACTATTGTCAAAACTTGTTTCCCTGTTCACCAGCCGTTAACCTGTCAACATTCAAATTTTTGTTTGATTAAATTGGCCGGTTTAAAACTGATAACCGGTACTGGGGAGGGTCCGATATTTTTTCCGTATCTGGTCTTGAATCCTTGCTTCCAACCCACTTCTCTGTGTATCCAACAATGCTGCACAATTTGCATTGCACAGAGCAATTACTGCCTCTTTATTAGCATCATTTTCCCCGTAGATGATAGGCATTGTGTATTTAAATAGAAAGGTTGCATATACTGTTTGTTGGTCCTATCGCCCCTCCCCTCCAAGCTGTGCCATTTGTCCTCTTTCTGTACGGTAGTTATCTCATTATGAACTAAAGTTCTCAACAGCTTTCCCATAGCTAAATGTAAATCACTTGTACCTGTTGCTTCGTATACAGAAAACCTAATATAAACGCATTGTGGCAGGCCTTCTTAATCATGCTTTCCATCATTGGTGTTTTCCTCTTCACGTAGTGCAAATGTTTACCATCAGCCTTCCTCAATTTCAATACATGTTGTTTCTCCACTCCATCTGTTATAAGCTCTTGCGAGGTCTAAAGACAGTTTATTTATTTATTTTAAATTTCAGATTTATAGCAGTGGTAACCCCACAAATATAGCCAACCCCATTATTGATGTAAGTGTTAAGATTGATATAAAGGCTCTTGGTGGAAGGTTAACTTTTTTTAAAACCACTGCCTGTGAAAAGATACCTTGGAAGTATTTGAAGGCCTATGAAAATGTTGATCCTCTAGATTACTTAGGGGCATACAATGTTGAGGACATTCAGCTGATCTGTTGCCAACCTGATGCATCCACAATGTGGTTGATACCTCCTCCAGTCCAAAGCAGATTTATTCGATCCCTTGAGGAGACAGAATTGTTTTTTGGAAAGATGGAGCTTATTTTAAATTGGGATTTTCTCAGAGCTAGACCAAAAGGGAAGGAATTAGTGAAATATGAAGCACCTGTTGATCACTGTCCTAGTGTAGATGATGTTAAACAAGTGCTCAATGGGACTGCGAAAAGCTTCAGGATTACTGATGTTTACCCTAGGTACTTTCGGGTTACTGGATCAGGTGAAGTGCGGCGACTAGAAGCATCGGTAAGCAATATGTTCCTAGACTTTTTGTTTTTGTTAGCTTTCTTTAATAGAAGCGAAATTATTTTATCTGTTCATAAATGCAGATAGATACAGTAAGTGGTGAACTGCTCTTGAATAATGGCACTCCTCCTTGGTGGTCATTCCACGACACAAACCCATCAGACTTGGCAGGCTGTCAAGGGCTGAATGGTCCCATGGCCATTGTCGTGTCTGAGGAGACACCTCGTATGTATCTATCTATGTTCTTCAAATTCGATGAGCTTCCTGTCAAATCTAGTGTGACCTTTGAATGTTTGTAGAGAAGATATGCTATAAGATTATATTGCTTGCCTATTTGGAGGTGCTGATTTTCCAATAAACGTTAATATGTAGTAACTGCTCATTTTCTGATTTTCGTGTTTGGCATTGCCTCTGACTTGTGTTTGATATCCTTGAAAGCTATATTTTTGCTGTATTCTTTCATTGCATTACTCTATAGGCAACATATCTGGTGCAATACACCCTTATGGTGTAACCCATGCAATCTGGTTGGTTGGGGCAACCAAGTCAAAATGAAAAATTCGCAAAAAAATTATTCATTCTGTGGTAAGAGTAACAAAAAATGAGAAAATTCTGACATGATAAATCAAATGGAAAAGGAAAAGGAAAAAGACAAATGCTACTATTCACAGCATAGTTGTTTTTTTTCTCTTATAACAAATTTTGAGTTTGAAGTAGAAATTTTAAAGGTGCTACAACACTCCATAGACTACATTATCAATTTGTTTTGGGAATTTTTTATGTTGATTTGGTGCCCAACTGACCCGGTTGCGCGGGTTGCACTATGTATGTTGCCTACTTTATAAGGTCATGTGTAGATTTTTTTTTAAATTTTAGCAATAATTCCGAACTTCCTTACTTAGGATGTGTCACATTCCTGGCATGGTTTGATCTTGAGGTATAACTCATAGGAAAACATATGTATACACTCATGGAGCCATTGGATGGTATAACTGTTTTAGCAATGTTGGCAGAAATTTTGTGGCAATTGAGAATTTGGTAGCTTTCATGTTTGATTAGTTTTTTTGTTACGTTTGTTTATCAATATCTGTTTTAAGATGACAGTTCTGTTAATAAAAGCAAACTTTTTTTTTTTGCTGTTATCACTTTTCTGCTAACAATTATATTTACAGACATGTTTTTTGTTTATTGCTCAGAGGGCATTATTGGTGAAACACTTAGCAAATTCAGCATTTGGAGTTTGTACATTACTTTTGTGTTAGCTGTTGCAAGATTTATCAGACTACAATGCTCAGACTTGAGAATGAGGATACCTTATGAGAATCTTCCATCTTGTGACAGGTATGTTAAACATTTGCTTGTGACAAGTATGCTAAATATGTTAGGAGAAACTTCTATCTTGCATACTTTGTTACTATGGAAATATGGAACGCATTGTGCACTCCACACAAAGAATCAGGAAGATCCAAACGATAGGACTTCTTCTTGACTCATGCCGCAATCAGGAACGGCTCGACATATCATGGACTAAGCTTTCCTTTGGTACCAAACCGTACAATGCCCTTGGTGTGGGACACCCTCAAAAGCATGTGGTCACCCACCCTCAAACTCCAACTACTGCCTCCTCATGTCCGCATAACTTTTCTGCCCACTCTGGGCTGCAAGAAGGTTCTGTCTAACCTCCGCCACTCGATCTACTGTCTACTGGACCCAACCAGGGCCTAAAATCGCCTTCTCCCCTATTGTATCCCAGCAAAGGGGTGATCTACGCTTTCGCCCATATAGCACTTCGAATGGCGCTGCTCGAATGTTATCGTGGTATCTATTGTTACATGTGAATTCAATGTGCCAAATGATCCTCCCAACTACTTTTCCATGCCAAGACACAAGATCTAAGCATGTCCTATAGTGTCTGAATAGTGTGCTCTGACAAAGAAAGCGTACTAAGGTGAACGCTTCGACAACCCATCTGTTCGAGGGTAGAAAGCGGTACTATGGTGAAATTGCGAGCCCAGAGCACCCTGCAATCTTTCCCAAAACATGGAAACAAACTTGGTGTCTTGGTTAGAAACAATGGACTTGGGCACTCCATGTAAACTCACTATCTCCTGCACATAAATAGGAGCCACCTTGCTGTATTCTTCGTGGACAGAAATATAAAGTGTGCAGACTTGCTAAAACCTATGGATCACCAATATGCGATAATGGTACGGTGATACTCAATTTCCTAAAAACAAGGATTTGGCGATACGGCAAGTATATATGTATTTAAAAAATGAAAAAATATAAAGAGGGAGAAGGCAGCGACAAGAATCAAGAGGGAGAAGACGGCGGTGATGGCTGGCAGGTTGGGTGGTGGGCTGGCGGCTGAGAGAGAGCGAGGCGGGGGACGATGGCTGTCGGAGGGAGAAGGCGACGGTGGCTTGTAGGAGAAGATGATGCGATTGCAGAGGGAGAAGGCGGCGGCGATCGGAAGGTTGGGTAGGGGGGTAGTAGCGGCAGTGAGACTGCAAAGGGAGGGGAGGCGGCGACGGTGGGATTGCAGAGGGGGATGGCGGCAGTGGCCTGCTAGTTTGGTGGAGGCTGGAGGGGCTGTGGCGGCTAGTAGCAGTCGTCGGTCGGCTAAGTGGAAGGTGGTGGCTGATGGGCCTAAGGATTTTAGGGGAGTCAGCAATAGGAGAGATGGTTGGGTGGAATGAGTGAGAGATTGAGAATTTTAAGGTTAGGAGATGGTTTGGATTGGGCTTTTGTTTGAGCTTTGTGTTTTGGGCCTTGAAGTATTGGGGAGTATCGAAGAAGGATTGGGGTTATTTTTATTAATTTTAAATGCTGAATTTCACGGGTCCTTCTCGATGCCATATCATGAAGGATCGCAGAGGATCGTCGTATTGGGTACGTATCCGGTACTAGTACGACAGTTTTGCGAAGGATCGATGTTTCATAGACTGAAATGGTCCACCACTGCCCAAATGGCATCCTTTCCTCGCTGCTTATGAGGCAAACCAACCACGAAATGCATGGTTATATCATCCCATGGCCACAAAGGTACTTCCAGAGGTGAACGATCTTGCTGGATGCTTGTGTTCTGCCTTTACTTGTTGACAGATCTCATAGGAAGCCACATAATGGACGATATCTACCATCATTCTTTTTCCTGAAAAACTCTTTTTCATGTCTCGATACATCTTGGTCCGTCAACATGGATTGTGTACGGTGTGTAGTGAGCTTCTTTCAATGTATCATCCTTGACTTTGAGCTTCTTTCAATATATCACCACAATGCACTAGGCTCATCAAGGTTAAAATCCCCAAATTTACCCTCATCGAGACGCTCTCTTACTGAAGTAGCCAATCATGTTGTTGTGTCTCTTGCTCTGGGATTGTCGACTCCAGGATCAGCTGAGTTTCAGCTTGTGCGGTGCCTGCAAAGCAAATAGTAAATCCATATGCGTTCAAAATCAGTGATAAGACAATCCAGAATAGAGGGTGTCGCCTTGCGACTAAGAGTGTCTACCACTACATCACCTTGCTACGATGATATTGAATAGTAAGATCATAATCTTTAATCAGTTTCAACCACCACCTCTGCTTTAAAGTTAGGTCCAAGTAAAAATGTACCTGAGGTTCTTATGATCAGTGAAAATATCACAAGATTATCTTTACAGGTAGTGCCTGCAAATCTTTAAAGACTACTGTAGCTAGCTCAAGTCATGGGTCGGATAACTCTACTCATGTTTCTTTTGCCTCCACACATAAGCAATTACTTTGCTATCTTGCATGAGCACAAGACCAGTCACCAACTTCTCCTTTAGAGTATAGAAATTGTGCACACATTCATCGGTCCACTGGAATTTCACTCTTTCTGCGTTACTTGAGACATTGGCTTGGCAATAATAGAGAAATCCACCACAAAACGCCATAATTACTAGCTAAACCAAGTAAACTCTTCACCTCCTTAACATTAGATGTTCTTTTCCAGTCCACTACTGTAGAAATCTTGCTTGGATCACCCTAGATACCTTCACAGTTAATCACATGACCCAAGAAACTTCTGAAATGTAGAACTTGCACTTCAGTTTGGCATAAAAATGATTTTTCTGAGTGTCAAGCACCAGCATCAAATGCCGCTGATGCTCTTCCTCAGTCTTGGAATAAATCAGTATATCATCGATGAACACTACCACAATGTCATCATGATACTTGTACAATATAATGTTCATCATCTCCGTAAAAACAGTAGGGGCATTTGTTAGTCCAAAAGACATAACTTTATATTCATAATGTCCATATCTTGTGGATTATGCAGAATACTGTTCATCGTCTCCATAAAAAATATAGGGGCATTTGTTAGTCCAACAGACATGACTTTATATTTAATATGTCCATACCTTGTGGAGGAAGCCCTCTTTTCAATATCCTGCTCCCTCACGTGTATCTGGTTATACTCGGACTACAAATCAATCTTAGAGAACCTTAGCTCCCTTCAATTGATCAAACAAGTTGTAATACCCCGGCCCGTTAATGTGAAGGGCCCATGTGGCCCATGTGGGGTGGTGGTGGGATTAGTCCCACATTGCTCGCACAAAGTGAGTTGTAGTAGTATATAATGCCAGTTGGGTCCAAACATAGCATCTCTGGGTTAACCCTTTTACACGAAGCGAAGACGAAAGTGTAAGTGGGGTGCTATGCATGCGTAGGTCCGCCCTATGGTAGGCTGGACTTTGAGCTAATTTGGGCCAGGGTGTTATAGATGGTATCAGAGCATCAACCTTCGCTGCACGGGCGCGTGTGGGACAGGGGTACGGGTATATGGCACATGGTGCATGTGGGCCCGGAGTGGCCACATGGCATGACATGTGTGCTGGCATTGGACGCACGGTCGTGTACCGAGGGGTGGTTTTGGGTATCTGCCGTGTATACGGTGTGCTGCCGAGGGCGTCAGTGAGTGTAATACCCCGGGCCGTTAATGTGAAGGCCCATGTGGCCCATGTGGAGTGGTGGTGAGATTAGTCCCACATTGCTTGCACAAAGTGAGTTGTAGTTGCATATAATGCCTGTTGGGTCCAAACATAGTATCTCCGGGTTAACCCTTTTACACGAAGCGAGGATGAAAGTGTAAATGGGATGCTATGCATGCGTAGGTCCGCCCTATGGTAGGTTGGACTTTGAGCTAATTTGGGCCAGGGTGTTACACAAGTCCTCGAAGCGAGACAATGAATATTTATTCTTGATGGTCACTTGGTTGAGAGCTTGATAGTCAACACACATGTGTCAACTTCCATCCTTCTCTGTAACGGTCAACAGGAACCCAGATCTCAACATTCGATGAGCAGGGAACAAACTGGCCAACACAAAGAGAATAGGGTGGTGCGCTGCCCTGAAAGACCAATTCTTCTCTGGATGGAGCCTGTATGGTAGTTGTTTTCTAGAAACAGCTAATCTTGGCTTGATAATGATGCAACCATGCATTCCCAGGATAGCATCAAAAGGTGCTAGCTGAATAACCATCAGGTTAGTAGTGAAATCCTCATCATCTATAGAAATGATGCAAACAGAACAAACTGCGGAACTAGCAATGAGACCCTTGGAGAGCTGACTAGAACATATCTAGAAATTTGCTGCATACTCAACTTTGCTCTTCTAGCAAACTTTAGCGATACAAATGAGTAGGAGGCTCTAGAATCAATAAGAATAAAAGCATCATATGAATCCATAAGCAAGGTATCTGTCACCACATTAGGACGATTTGCAGACTCCGTGGAGGGCAAGGCATACGACTCCAGGTGGCGCTAGAGCAGCAAGAGCCTTGACACTACCGCGAAGGAAAAGGGACTAGTGGAGGTACACGATTTGGAATGTAGGAGACACAGTGTGCCAGTAGTAACCAGCAGGCAGCGCCTAGGTTGGAGGGTGTTGCGGTGTAGTAGTAGCCGTCAACATCTAGACCAATCCTCGGGAAGAAGCGGTTGAAGAAGACATAGGTACTAGCTCCCACTTGATGATGCCATTTGAATTCTCTCGATAGATACACCCCATGTAACTAGGTCGGCCACAATGATGGTACTCCCCAGTCCATGTACACTCAGTTGCACGGTGCCTACCACCACACTTGAAGCAATTCATGCTCTGCCCTAGGAAAGGCTGGAAAGATGCGTTGTCGAGCTGTGGGGCGCCAACACTACTTTGGCTTGAACAATGATGGAGGATGTTGGCCCCCCCCTTGAACTTCTTGGGGCAAGCCACTGAAAAGACCCATCCCCTCAACCTCCAAGAACACTAGAACCACTAGAGTTATGTCTCCTTAGTGAGCTCCATCTCAAACTCCATACCTCTAGCTTGCTCGACCATGGAGTTGAAGTCACTGCGAGGGTTGCTCCCATGATAAGTTAGAACTCTTGATTGAGCCCTCTATGGAACCTCTTGGCATTCTCACAATCATCGCTCGCCATAGACGATACGGAGTGATCCAAATTGTTGATCTTCGATTCATACTCTGACACAAACCTCTTTCCTTGTACGAAAGTAGACAGGGTGTGCCCCATCTTCTATAGAAAGGACTCTAGATAGTACTTTTCCTTGAATTGCTTGACAAAGTCCTCCCAAGTGACTAATCCCTTGAGTGTCTCGGTGGAAAGCACACCCTCCCACTAGATGTTTGCCTCACCCTTCAGCTAAGAGGTCACAAAGCAAGCCCTTTGTTGCATGGTCATCTCCAAAGGTCCAAACTGCCTCTCCATGTAGCGTAGCTAGCCCAATGTCTGAACTGGCATTCCTACATCATCGAAAGTGTCTAGGCGTAGGCCATCCACTCATGAAGGCTCATCCTTGGCTTCGGTGCACTCGGGGTGACAATAGGAGCAACCCCAGATGGAGCAGCAATTGGAAGAACTGCTTGTGTCTATTGACGAACCTCGCAAGCCTCTGCAGCTCCCGCAACAAGGTCATTAATGCAGCTTGATCTCCTGCCTCAGACTAACTAGTTGAAGCAACCTCCTCGCCTAGCTCATGTGGCTGTGATGTGTTCTGTGAACCGCTCCTTTCTTCAACAGACATTGCAACCTCTTGTGGTGGATCCAATTGACAACGCCAACAGCCAAGTCCACGCCCGACACGACGGCCATGGCCACGACGACCACGACCTCTACCCCTTGGCATAGCTTTTCCACAAAAAAAGAACATAATTTCATTCAATGAGCTCAAACCAACAATCTCATGACATCATTAATCAACAACAAAGAAATCTAACATCGAAATGTAAATGCAATGATTGACCTAAACCCATTCTTATGTGCACCAGTGTGTGTGAAGTCTTCAGATTAATCAATCAACCTAAATCTAATTTTACTAATTTATTACCCCAAGTCAATTTTGTTATAAGCGCAAGTCAAATTCTTAGTTCGATTAGCGAGTCCTAAGTTTTTTCTTAATGCTTTACCCTGAAGCAAATAATTAATTCCATCTACCACAGAACTAACGCCCGCTCTGTTACCAATTGTAACACCTCAGTACCCCAAGTGCTTAGAATGTTACCACACCCATCTTTTTTTCTAGCTTTAACAACTTTCACCAAGAGTTTTAGCAACACCTCACTAAATACTTATCACAGTTACTAAGCAATAGTAATAAGAACACATAGTAATATAGACATGAGCAATGAACAATAATAAACTTAGAGCCACACGCCCTGGAATGCTCGAAACCATGCATCCAGGACCAAACTTACCTTTTGGCGATGCCAATATACAAAACTCAGAACCAAGATAATCAAGCATTAAACTTCTTGCAATAATACTCAACCAAATTCCACAAGACTATTGTTATAATATAATAGTTTAATGACTAAATCCAACTAAATAGTTTATGACTCCATGATTTAACTAATATCACTAAATAGCTTTGGTAAATTGTGAAGCCGATGAAGTAAATGTGGTACTCTCATCCTATGTATGTCGTCTTCATTGGTTACCTAAAACAGTAAATAAGCAAGAGTGAGTCCACGACTCATCAAGTGCATAATAAAACAATAACAATTTATCACATTTATCTCATTAACATCGTTTTTTAGCAATACGATGCATTCTAGGCTACATGCTCACATGCACATCACCTAGCTTAAATCGTTATACCTGAGTTCACACCCATCAATGTCGCACCCTATTAATCCTTCCATCTCGTGGAGGTGCCTACCAAAGTAGGTCTTTCACTCCCACACAAAGTATGTCAGAGGCTTACACAGAACCTCTTTCCAACTTGAATGCATAATATGCAAGTGCAATGGTTTATCAGCTTTAAGCATATTTCATCACCATCAAGTTTCATTAAAATATAAACACCATAGCAAGGGTAACCATGTAAATCACCATAATAAATATTGTACAAACATGAAATAGCAAGGGCCAACAAACTGGTTACCATTCTACTATGCACATGCGTTTTTACCCACGCGAGTTAGAATAGTGTGTTGTTGATGCCATACCCGAAGTTACACTTTGCACAATAGATAATCCAGCTATGACAATACCATGTGAGTAGCGGAACTCTTACTCTCATTGAGAGAGGATGACACTAGGAGCTGGGGCAATTTTTTCTAGTTTATTTCTCACACAATGCCATACCAACCTAAAGGGTTGGAGTTACATATTTATAGCTGGCCAAGCCAAGCATATACCTAGATGCTAGTCTAAGATGCTAGTCTAAGATGCTATCCTAAAAGCTGTTAAGATGCTGTCCTAAAAGCTGTTAAGATGCTATCCTAAAAGCTAAACAAAGACCAAGTACAACAAAGACCCAAGTCCAAGACCTATTCCATCATTCTCCCCCTAAGTCCTGTGCGTCGTCTTGTGAGACAGTTGGACCATCCCGGTCTGGAACAGAGCTCAAGGAACTTGATCCTCCCAAGAGGCTTGGTGAGCAAGTCCGCAAGTTGGTCTTTGGTGTTGATGTAGCTCGCCTTGATGCTACCTTCCTCCAAGCAGCCTCGGATGAAGTGATACCTTACCCGGATGTGCTTGCTCCGTTCATGGAAAACGGGGTTCTTTGCCAGAGCCAGAGCATACTTAATGTCCACTCTGAGTTCGACCGCTCCAGTATCTCTGCCGAGGAGATCACCAAGTAGTCTAGCAAGCCAGAGCGCCTGAGTCAAAGCGGTGGAGGCCGCTATGTACTCGGCTTCGCAACTGGACAGGGCCACCACCTGCTGCTTGACCGACTGCCAGCTAACGAGGCTCTTGCCGAGGAAGAAGAGAATCCCGCTCGTGCTTTTGCTGGTGTCGATATCGCGGCAGAATTATTGTCATTATGCGACAAGGTGTGCCTTCCTAGGGTACCTCGGGTAGTAGAGACCGTGGTCGAGAGTCCCCGCAACATAGCGGATGATCCTCTTCACGACTGCTTTGGTGTTCGTCGTCGGTATTTGCATGAACCGACTAAGCGTAGCCGACGGAGAATGTCAGGTCCGGCCGTGTGTGGGCGAGGTAGCGAAGACTTCCCACAAGACGCCGATATTGTGTAGCGTCTACCTCCTCTGTCGTGCTGTCGCAACTTAGCTTCAGCCTCTCCTCCATCGGGGTGAGAGCCGGGTTGCAGTCGGTGAGCCCAGCCAGCTCAACGACACGCTTGGCGTAGGCTGTCTGTCGAAGCGTGATCCCGGAGTCTCCCTGGTGCACCTCGATCCCCAGGTAGAAAGAGAGAGGCCCCAGGTCACTCAGAGAGAGGCCCCAGGTCACTCATCTGGAAGATGGCTTTCATCTCTTCCTTGAACGCTGCCACTTCCGCATCCTTGGTGCCGGTGATCACCAAGTCGTCGACGTAGACACCTACTAGCGCGGCGTTTCGCCGCCCACCGATGATCGGCGGGCTCGTGCGGGCTTTGCCCGAAGCCCATTCCCTTGAGCGTAGAATGCAATTTGGCATTCCAAGCCCTCGGTGCTGCCTCGAGCCATAGGGCCTTGCGCAGCGCAACACCTTTCCCTCCTTGTCGGGATCGCAAATCCGTGGTGGTGCCGCGAGACCTCCTTTAAATCACCGTTAAGAAACGCCGACTTGACGTCCATGTGATGAACACGCCCGACCTTCCCGGCGGTCGGCGCAAGGAGGAGTCGCCGGATTCCATCCGTGCCGCGAAGCGAAGGCATCGTCGAAATCGATTCCTCTGCTTTGCATGAAACCGCGTGCCACCAAGCGAGCCTTGTGCAGACGATGGCGCGGCTTCATCCTCTTCGACTTGAATACCCACTTAAGGGTAATCGCGCGGTGACCACGAGGGAGGTCAGCGAGCTCCCAGGTGCGGTTCCTCTCAACCGCGTCCATCTCCGACTGCATCGCGGCACGCCAGGCCGTGTCTTTCGGCCTCCGCGAAAGACCGAGGCTCGCCGTCGTCGCACGCAAGGTGCAGCTGCATCTCCAGATCGTGAGCGCCCCCCCGACCCGGTGGTCTCGAGAAGATCCTCCATCGTGACGATACCGCAATACCGCCGTTGTGGTGCGCGTCGATCGCTCCTCGTCGTGGGAGGCGAACGAACTCCACCGGGCTGTGCTCGACTCGAGCTAGTGTCGGAGTGGTCGTGCCCGGAGGTGTGATCGTCGGTGCTGGAGTGCGTGGGATTGGAGTCGGTGGAGACTCGGGGACTGGGGTAGGCGTGCTCGGTGAAGAGGAGCGACCTACTCCTCGGCTTCCTTGGGTGGGCGTGCTCGACGGTGAAGTCGTTGTGCGTCGGTCGAGTCGTCGGCCGCCTTGTCCCATGCCCATCCTCGCCTTCGTTGAACACTACGTCGCGCGCCAGGCGCACACGCCGCCGTGTCCTTGGGTCAAGAATGCGAGAGGCCTTGAGCCCTCCGCGTGGCCGATGAACACCCTCGGTGCTGCGTCGTCGAGCTTGCCGATATGGCCAAGCTCTTTGGCAAACGCGAGGCAACCAAGACCCGTGGGTGGGAGATCGCCGCTTGCGCCCATGCCAAGCCTCGTATGGCGTCTTGCCGTTGAGAGCCTTGGTGGCGGCGGTTGAGGATGTAGGCGGCCACCACCGCCTCCCGTAAGATACCGGCATTCCCATTGCTTGAGGAGGGCCCGAGCCATCCCCACAACCGTCTGATTGCGCCGCTCGACGACGCCGTTCTGCGAACACCCTCATCCGCGCAGTACGACGCGAATTCAGCTGCCGTGAATTTGCCGCCGTTGTCGGTCGCGATCTGCTGCAGCTTGCGCGCGCTCTGCGCCGCAGCGACTGCGCGTCGTCGGCGGCGTTCGCGCTTCTCCTTGCTGCGAGGACCATCACCCACGTGTAGCGGGAGAGGTCGACGGCGGCAGGAAGTAGCGTCGTCCTCTGGTGTGGCGGTGTCACGGGCCACACAAGTCCTCGTCTGCGCAGCTCGAGCCGCTCCTTGGCTCGGAAGCTCGAGTCTTTGGGAAAGCGAGCCGCCTCTGCCGTCACGCAGACGTCGCAGAATCGCTCCGCGTGGTCGAGGCACGCGCAGCCTCGTACCATCTTCATGGCACCGAGCGCTTCAAGGCCTCGGTGAAGAAGCCCGGTGCTCGTGCCATCGCCACGCTTTCGCCGTCCGACGGCGGCAAAGCGAAGGGTTGTGCAACCCGCACGTTGAGGATATAGAGTCGATTGATGCCTCTGGTTACCTTGGCAAGAAGGCGACGATGGCGATCCCAAATCCTCATGACTCCGTCCTGACCTCCACGCGCGAACCGTTCTCATCCATCTGTCCCAGGTTGATGATAGAGTTCCTCAACGGGGATGTAGTAGACTCGGTGGCGACTGTGCTCACCGGACTTCGGCAGTGAAGATGACGGAGCCGACGCCTTTGATTTCCACGCCGGGCGTCCTCAAACTTGACGGAGCCTCGGACGTTGGAGTCAAGCTCAGTGAAGAACTCCCGTCGACCGGTCATGTGATGGGTGGCACCGGTGTCGAGGCACCATCCGTCAGTTTTGTTATTTCCGGAGCCGTCACCAAGGAAGGCGTGCGCTCTCGGCTCATCAAGGTGGAGGAGAGCCGCTGCGGCGATGCGCACGGAGGCGGTCGATGCTTGCGTGTGCGAGAGCGGTAGCTCCTCCTCACTTTGTCGACGTGGGCCCGACCGCGTCGTGGTCGCCGACACTCCACGCCCAATGGCCAAGCTTGCCACGATTGTGGCGGCGCCGCCTTGTGTCGGCTTACGTTGCCGGCGGCGCCGCCTCGGGGCCTCTGCGGCGCCACCTCGGCGCGTCCTCGCGCCGGCCGGCGCTCCGCGGCGCTTTGCGCTGTTTTGCCGGCGGCGGCCGCTGTCGAGGAAGGATTCCCCTTCTTCCGTCACCTGGCGGCCTCCCATCGCTCCCGAGTGAGATGTAGCTTCCGCCGATGTTAAACGGCCCGAGAAGATCGTGGCTCGTCATTGTCGACGACCTTGAGCGACCTATCGCCTCCTCGATCGACATCGTGGAGAGGTCGAGGAGAGACTATCGAGCGAGCGATCTGTTTGTACTTCTCGGGGATGCAGCGGAAGAGCTTCTCGATGGCTCTCTCCTCGTTGTAGGTGTCGTCGCCAAATCGCACCATCTTCTCGCAGCGGCGTTGTTGAGACGAGAGCAAAGTCGTCAACGTCCTCACCGCTTGAAGGCGGTGTTCTCCCACTCTCGCGAAGTGCCTACGGTGTGGTCTTGCGGCGCGGTCGGCTGCCGATGCGTCTTGCAGACAATGGCGTCCCGGCCTCCTGGCGCTTCGCCACGGAAAGCGAAGCGCATCTCGGCGGGCTCGCGGCAATGAGGGCATCCAGCGCCGTCGATCCTCGTAGTAGTCGACGTCGCCGTCTCGAATCGCCTTCCACATATGCCGCACTGAGCCGTACCCTCATCACGCGCCCGTTCGACGTAGTTGATCTTGGTGAGGTAGGCCGCCCACCGCCGGACCGATGTCCCGACAACGGCACGATCCGCGATGACCATGGTACCGATCCGGGAGGAGAGTCGCGTCGCTGTAAAACCGCGATCTCCGTCGCCCGATTCTTGCGCCGCCGGAGCACCGCCGGCCAGCGTCCGCGCCGTCGCCGCCGCCGCCGCCTCGCCCGCCGGGCGCCGTCAGCGCGTCTGCGTCCGTCTGGATCGCCGCCACCGCGCCCATGGGGATCTTGCGGTGCCATCGCGCCGCTTGCTCGCTACGCCTCCTCGCCCGGCTGAGCTCGTCGTTGGCGAGAATGGAGTTCTTGGCGCTATTGCCTCGCGAGCTCGAGCTCTTCTGCGCCACCTGCCCGCATCTGCCGCCGCCGCCGCTTCTACCTCCGCCCTTGCTGCTGCCGATTCTGCGCTTGCCGCGACCTTGCTGCCCTCGCCGCCGTCAGCTGCGATCGCTGCCGCTGCTGCTTCGCTTGTGTTCCTCTGCGCGCTACCTCGGCCTCTGCCGGTCTGCGCGACTCAAGGCGACCGAGCGCCGAGATCATGCCGGGACATGGCGTGTTAGTGAGGGGTCATTGCGTGGGGAAGAGGCGCCTCGAGCAATTTAAATGCTCGTCATCGTGCGGCAGAGGAGGATGAGTAGCAACGATCGGTGTTCTGCTGCTACCGAGGACTGGGAGAGACGTGGGAAGGTGATGAGCAGGAGATGTTTAGGTTGTAGGACAACCAGGCTCTGATACCAATTGTGAGTAGCGGAACTCTTACTCTCATTGAGAGAGGATGACACTAGGAGCTGGGGCAATTTTTTCTAGTTTATTTCTCACACAATGCCATACCAACCTAAAGGGTTGGGGTTACATATTTATAGCTGGCCAAGCCAAGCATATACCTAGATGCTAGTCTAAGATGCTAGTCTAAGATGCTGTCCTAAAAGCTGTTAAGATGCTGTCCTAAAAGCTAAACAAAGACCAAGTACAACAAAGACCCAAGTCCAAGACTTATTCCATCATACCATACCTACGCACAACCTCGGACCTAACCTTCACTCCGCTAGACAAATTCCCTGTTGCTCTTACCTCGGGAACCCAATCATAGCAAACCATTAAGTTATGGAAACTACACAAAATTTCCAACAACTGTCTAGTTGGCCAGAAGTTCTGATTAATTCATTTAAACCCTTGTTTTTAACCCCGCAAACTATTTTGTTGTTTTACTGGAGAGTAGGTTTAACAATTTCATATTTATTTTTATACAACGCCAAACGTAGCAAACCATACCATCTCTGGAATCTATGGAAAATTATCTAGCCTTTTCTAGTTATGAACACAATTTAATTCGCCTAGCATCTGTGCCTAATAAGCAGATTAACACAGCTGCGTCCAACAACAACTATTTTTTGGACATCAGCCTTCTCTTAGTCATAACTTCCTAACTGCTCATCCAATTTCAGTGTTCTTGTACACTGTAGAAACTTTAGACAATTATCTACACCTTTCATAATTTGGTCAAGTTGTGAAATAGACCGTAGGTGCCCCAAAAATAACCCCGAAAACAGACAACACAATTTATTGGTCCACGATCACAACCAAACACCTTCCATGTTCTATCCAACTACCCCATCTACAGCTAATATGACTACATGACCGCTCCACTACAATGCTGACAAAAGGAATATCATTCTAGGGCTTATACTTGTGACACGAAAGTTCACCAGAAACGTCAAAGGTGGTGGTCCTCTACGATTCTTGCACATTCTCCGCCACTTCATGCTTCCGAAACTTCAGCACTGTCACTCAAGATCCTCGACACCTCCACACGGTGACATGAATGAATCTTAGAATTAACATCTCCTGGGCGCGATTGGCGCTGTGTGGGCACGGTGACCACCAATGTGGCGCGGGCAATGGTGCGGCCATGTGCGCGGCGACCCCCGGCGCGGCCACGGCCTTCCTCCTGTCGGCGATGATGATGGAGGGAGCGGTGATGATGGGAAACGGCGGTGGCCAAACATGGTAGAGCGGGTGGCGTAGGGCGGCAACATGGCTAGGATTTGGAGTGGACCCTCCTCCCTCACTTAAATAGGGCACGGTGTGGATGTCGAGTCCGTCTCAGCCACGACGCGCATGCTGAGGCTAGCTCGGTGTCACCCAGCCTGGCCCACAATTCCTTATTTTTAATTTTGGATATTACAAAAAACATCTAGTTTTGGACCAAATAATATTTCGCAATCATTTTCCTTGCATGTGTGATGTGGTGTATGCACTATATAGTAGGTAGATTTAGAGTCTAAATTCAAAGAAAACAATACACAAATAATTTATTTCTTATGTCAATAATTTTATAACAATTGTTTTGTAAATTTTAAACTGTTACATGAAAAGCTAGCATTTACATACATTATTTTCTGCATTACAATATTTGGGTATAAAACTACCCACTTGTTGCAATGGTAAAAACCATACCAGTTTTAGGCATCAAACCAACTTGAAACAAATTCGAAGAAACAAAAGGTAGTCAACAGTTATTTTAGAGAACTTTTATAGATTTTGTTTCAAGCTTAGTGTTGGATGAAAGTAAGAAGAGAAGTCTGCGAAGAATAAGAACTAATTTTTTTTTGCCCATGTGGTTTTACTTTTACTGTTTTAGATGTCAGAAGTTTCCCTTTTTCTAGTGCTCCTTTGTCATGTACCTTAGTGCATAACATGGTAAACACCGTAGAAGAGAGACCGATGGAGACAGTTAAGAGGTACGTGGAACAATGCTTAGAGGACAGGGCGCCTGTTGGGGTTAGAATAGGGGGAGGGACTTGAAACTAATTCATCTTTTTGCTTGCGAATAATGATTACCCTTATATAGAGGGCTCTCCCAACAATTATGGATAAGATCAATCTAAATAATATTTTTGTAACTAATAGCTAAGATGCCAAACAACTACCTTATCTTATTAAACTAATCTAGTTGTTTAGTAAACAGATAACTTTGTAGGGAAGAAGCCATCCTCTCCAAAGGCCTGCTGCTACAGTTCAACACGATTACTGTTCATGTGCAGTATGTATAAGCCATAAGGTTGAGAATTTTTATGTTGATAGATTGTTTCGATGAAATTTCACTAGGAAAAAGAGTCACCACGGACATTTTCCATCGCATTTTTCCACCATGGCATAGTATAATTTCCAGCATCTCCTGGTGTATTTTGGGTAGTGGCCTTCCTCTAGCTTAAGTTTATGGGTCACCAGGCAGGAGGGTTGGACTGCCTAGGTTACTGATTCTGCCATATCATACTCCTGTCAATTTCTCTTGCACGAGTAACCAAAGTCGAACATGCATAGGACTATAGCACGTTCAGTCTTTAACTCTGTTAGATAGTATCCTATTTGCCTTGTATAGAGATTGCTAGTATCGTAGATTGCCTTGTATAGAGATTGTTAGTATCTTGTTTTGCTTTGTATAGATATCGCCTTATGTAGGCTTCTCTTTTGTATTTTGTACCCTCATGTACGTGTATTTATTCTAGCCTATTGGCTTCATGATAAATACAATTGCTATTCATAAAGGTATCAGCGCTTATGGTTAGGGTTTTACTAACGTTGCACTTCCATCATCCTTGTTGGTCGGTTCTTCCCGTTGGCCGCCTCTTCGCCTTACAATAGTTAGCCGACTCTTCACGCCGTCGCCTCTTCACATTGCAACAATTGGCTGGCTCTTCCCGTTGGTCACTTCCCCATCTGCCCCACTGACCACTGCGACACGGCTCCTCCGCCCGCTATTCGCTTTGCCGACCTCCTCCTCAATAGCTCTCGACGACGGCCTTGACGACGGCGCCCGCCCTCGACGTTGCCCGTGACGACGCTCTGTGATGCTGGGCGACGCCCTGTGACGTCGCTCGCCTCAACGTCCACGCTGAGCACTTTGTCGTAGCGACCGCCTGCGCTGACAGCGGGATGCTGTCGCACCCGACAATGGTGAAGTGTTGAGCAGAGCTTCTCGGCTGGCTGAAGAGGAAAGAGGAAAGCGTTGATTGGATTCCAATCGGGTCGAAAACCAGATTTAATCCGCTCATAGGCATGGCTCTGGCTTGATTTCAGTTCCAGTTGCGGCTCTCGGCCCCTCGGTAAAAAAGAAAAGAAAAGAATATTGTAGTTCTTGGGTAGCGTTTTCGTCCCTCGCTGCCCGGTTATTTTTTATGGTCTCAATTATCGACACTGTTTTTACATATACGCCTTCACATGCGTAGTCAGCGTCTCTAGGAGTTTCTTATTGGCAAGCTATCTTGTCTATCTCGTCCTGCTCCCCCTACCATGCATGTTATTTCCAAGGAAGCTGATGTTGCTGCTCAACATAAGGCGTATGATGATCATGCTGATGTGGGGTCCTTTCAGACACTATTTGCAGTCTACAAGATGTGGATTGATGAGGATGCTCGTGCCTCAACTATCTTGGTTGCTAGCGTGGAGGTGCATCTCATTGGAGACATCGTTGCTTTGTCTTCAGCAAAGTTGATGTGGGTGCATCTTCGCGATCGCTATGAGCCTACTACCGATTCTTTGTACCTTGCCGTTGTTCGACAGGAGCATTCATTGTAGCAAGGTGATTCTACTGCGGATGAGTTTTACACGCAGCTGTCCTTGGTATGGGATCAGCTTGAATCTCTTGGACTAGAGGTTTGCCGCACTTGTTAGTGCTGTTAGCATTAACACTCATCTGGTGTTTCGCCGCATCTACGACTTCTTGACATGTCTGGCTGAGTTTGAGCAAATTCGTGCCCAGCTGCTCGCTCACCACCCTCGTGTGACCTTGTTGGAGGCCCTTGCAGCTATTCGTACTGAGGAGATTCGCCTTCGTGGTGTCGGTTTGCTGCTGTCTCCTTCTGTCTTGGCGGTGCCTTGTATTAATACTCCATCAGTGGCGCCTACTCTAGAGGCGGCTACTGGGAGTGGAGGGCTTCACTGCACCTACTGCAATAAGAATGGATATGTGGAGCAGTTATGTTACCGGAAGAAGGATCTTGCTCGTCAAGGTGGACGCCCTTCCAAGGGCACTGGAGGCTTGAGCGTCTCCCCTCAGCAGACCTCTACAGGTTCTGCTAGTTCTATTACTCAATCTTCTAGTGAGAGACCACCTTCCACATCTTCAGGTATCTCACTATGGATTCTTGACTCCGGTGCTTCTTTGCATTTGACATCTGATCCTTCTAGTCTTCGTTCTGTTAGTCCTCTCGTTGCTTCTATCACTTTTTAGGCCACAGATGGTACATCTCTTTCTGTTGCAGGATGAGGCACTCTTTTGTCTTCCTCTTTTCATGTTTAGGCTATTTCTCATGTTCCCAAACTGACCATGCAGATTATGCTCGCTGGCCAGCTCACTGGTCATGGTTGTCGTGTTATCCTTGATTCTGACTCTTATTGTGTTTAGGATCGCCGCACAAGTTTTCTGGTTGGTACTGGCCCTCGCTGTCGTGACTCAGCTTCTCTAGGAGATTGACTGATTTCGTCTCTTTGTACTGCCCCTGCTAGTCTCTTCGTCTCCTCCACCGTATCGTTTGCTCAGTGGCATCATCGTTTAGGACATCTTTGTCGTTCACGTCTAACGTCTTTAGTTTGTTGTAGTCTTTTAGGGTTTGTATCTGGTCTTGCCTCTTTAGATTGTGCAGGTTGTAAGCTTGGCAAGTAGCTATTACTCCCCTATCCTTCCAGTGAGTCTGTGTCACTACGTCCTTTTGATCTTGTTCATTTTGATGTTTGGGGTCCGGCTCCCTTTGTTTCAAAAAGGGGTCATAAATAATATGTTCTTTTATATATGATTCCTCTCACCACACCTAGATATATTTTGTCTTCTCGAAGTGAGGTTTTATCCATCTATAAGAATTTTGCCACCATGATCCGCACTCAGTTTGATTCTCCCATTCGTGTTCTTCGTGCTGACTCGGCAGGGGATTATCTATCAGGAGCCTTTCGTGCTTTTCTTCTGAGTAAGGCACTTTCTCAGTTTTTCTGTCACGCCTTTTGATTATTCTAGTCTTAGCCTCTTTGGGTGTGGGTGTGTGCTATATTTATCTTGCACCTCGTGAACGCATCGACTGCTCAGTATATTCAGTGCGTTTTTCTAAGATATAGTACTGAGCACGAGGGATATTGTTGTTGGGATCCTGTTGGCCGACGAATGTGGATCTCTCGAGATGTTACATTTGATGAGTCTCATCCCTTCTACCATCATCATTCTTCCACTTCAGCATCTCTTGTCGAGCTGTTTTCTTTCATGACTTTTTCAAATACCTTTGTTGCGACTTTTCTCTTTTCACGGTTAGCGTCTCCATCACTGGCCCCTCCTTTGGCGTCTTCACCACCGATGCCTTCTTCAAAGGTTTCTCCTGACATTGTTCCTTCTTATCCTCTATACTATACTCGTCGTCTGCGATTTGAGGATTCTTTTGATGTGCGATCTTCTCCTGCCGAGCCACCTTCTTCAGTGCCTTCTTGCTATGCTCTTCATGATCGCTAGTCTATTCAGTCTCCTATGTGCTTTGGTTTTGCTGGTGCAGTTGTTGCTGAGTTGACTTCTTACCGTGATGCTGTCATTCATCAGAAATGGTAGCATGTGATGGCGGAGGAGCTTGCTACCCCTGAGCGCATTGGCATGTGGGATGTTGTGCCCCTTCCTACACGTGTACGTCCCATTACATGCAAGTGGGTCTATAAGGTTAAGATTTGCTTTGATGGTCTTTTGAGCGTTACAAGGCTCGTCTTGTGGCACGTGGTTTTCAGCAGGAGTATGGTCGTGATTATAATGAGACTTTTGCTCTTGTGATTCACATGATTATTGTTCGCACTCTTCTTGCTATGGTCTTTATTCGTAAGTGATCCATCTCTCAGCTTGATGTCTAGAATGCCTTAATTAATGGTGAGCCACTTGAGGTCTATATGTAGCCACCACTCGAGTATTATATTCCAGAGGGCATAGTTTGTTAGCTTCGCTGCTCTTTTTATGCGCTCAAGCAAGCCCCTCGTGCTAGGTTTGAGCGTTTTTCTTGTGCGGTCACTGTAGCTGGCTTTTCTGCTAGTGCTCATGATCATGCGCTCTTTGTTCACACTTCGCCTCGTGGTCAGACTCTTCTATATGTTGATGACATGATTATCACTGAAGATGATTCTCAACATATTGCCTTCGTGAAAGCACGTCTCAGTGAGTAGTTTCTTATGTTCGATCTGGGTCCCCTTTGCTACTTTCCTACACCTAAGGGCATCTTCCTATCCCAAGAGAAGTATATTCACGATCTTCTTGATCGAGCTTCTCTCACTAATCAGCGCACAGCCGAGACTCCCATGGAGCTCAATGTTCACCTTTGACCTATTGAGGGTGAACCTATTGAGGATCCTACTTGCTATCACCATCTTGTTGAGAGTCTTGTTTACATTGGTGTCACTTGTCCTGACATTTCGTAGTCAATACATATCTTGAGTCAGTTCGTTTGTGCTCTCATCCATCTTCACTATAATCATCTTCTTTGTGTTCTGTGATATCTTCGTGGAACTATCTCTCACCGTCTTTTCTTTCCGCACTCAAGATTCTTACAACTCCAGGCATACTCAGATGCTACTTAGGCTATTGATTACTCTGATCGCCTGTCTCTTTCTGCTTATTGTGTTTTTTTTTGTTCTCACTGCTTGGAAGACTAAGAGGTAGACAACAGTTTCTCGTTTGAGTGTTGAGGCTAAGTTGTGAGCTATGGCTCTTTTGACAGCAAAGGTTATATGGCTACAATGGTTACTTGCGGATTTTGGTGTTTCTGTTTCTGCATCGACTCCTCTTTTATCTGATAGTACATGTGCTATTAGCATTGCTCTAGACCCGGTGAAGCATTAGCTTACCAAGCATATTGGTGTTGATGTTTCCTACATGCGGTCACAGGTATAGGATCAGGTCGTGGTTCTTCAGTCTTTGCCTTCAGAGCTTCAGTTGGCAGACTTCTTCACGAAGACACAGACTAGAGCTTAACACATCTTCGATCTGTCCAAACTCAGTATTGTTGATTCACCATGAGTTTTGAGCGGGGGTGTTAGATAATATCCTATTTGCCTTGTATAGAGATTGCTAGAATCCTGTTTTGCCTTGTATAGATATTGTCTTATATAGGCTTTCCTTTTGTACCTTCATGTTTATGTATATATTCTGGTCTATTGGCCTCATGATGAATACAAGTGCTATTCATAACAAACTTGTCGCTAGGTGCCGCCATTCTACGACTGACCGACACCTGACCTGCATGCACAGGTTCTGCATATGATTGTGTCGGTATAATAGCTTGCAGACTCATGTGCTTTCTGAGTCAGGGGTGTATGATTAGCTAGCCTGCTAAAGTTCCCTGTGGTCTGGTCGCATTAGGTTAGGTAGCTGGGCAATAAGAGCTCTGCAGCCCAAGCATGCTGCCGTCCTAGTTGTGCAACAGTAGTAATCCAAACCAATCTACATTACTTACTAGCGGTGGATAACCATCTTTCTTTGAGGTACTAAATACAACCTTGGAGTTTAGGAACCAGCCCAGTACGGTCAACTCGTACCTGTTATCTGGATTGAAGGAAAAACTGGCCAGTGTATTTGTTTCTGTTGGAACAGAACGCTAAAAGCTTTGAGACAATTTTCTCTTTATTACTTCTCGTTCTGTTCGCTTACAAAACTCAGGCCTACCCCTCAATTTATACCCAAAACTTCAGCCCACACTAACGGAATAGGATTCTACTTCCTTGTTCTAATCGGACTTCTCATCTTTCTTAATACAAACTTTCCAAACTAAAACTTTCCTATTACAAGATTATTACTAACATTTCCCCCCCTAATCTTGTAATATCTTTGATCACGCCGATCTTCTTACTCATCTTCAAGAACTTGTTCAGCTCGTTCCGTGTGTCTCGCTTGCGTACATGAAACGTCGTGCTCTTCCGAGTCGCCTACACTCGCACCCACCTTTGCGCCTTCCTGACGCCTGTTCTGCACCCACCTAGTGCCTCTGCGCTTTCCTGACGCCTGTACTGCACCCACCTGGTGCCTCTGCGCCTTCCTGACGGCCTGTGTTGCACCAACCTGGTGCCTCTGCGCCTTCCTGACACCTTTGCTGCGATACTGCGGAAAAGATAAGACGCGAAACAAAATACGCCAAGCGTTGAACTATTGTTATTTTCGGGAGCCTTTGCTTTACTTCTTATATCACCCTCACGATGATTTGCTGGCTTGGCTTTCTAGAGCTTGGCTTCTTGTTGTACTAGTAGGAAGACATGCAGCTGTACTGTACTGCCTTGGACCTTGACACGGAGACATGTATCAACACCAGTTCAATGCCTTTAGACTCGATGCCGGTCTCATCAATTTCCTTTGTTGCCGAGAAACTTGGTTTGCTCTGACGCACGCGACTACCTCGCTACCTTTATGCCTCGGGAGAGCCTTCACGGAGGAAGCCTCTGCAGCCCTCGCCGCTTGCCGCTTTGTCAACCGGGAGTTCTCGCTGCCGCTTCCTTGCGCCTCGGTAGCGTGCTTGCGCCACCGCAGCCCCATGAGTCCATGCTTCTCTGCGGCCAAGATGCACAACAAGTGCATCTACTTTATTGAGCTCGTGATCGGCAACAACTTCCTCTCGAGGTTTCCTTGCGAAGTCAAGATCTTGCACAACTTTCTTGCCGTGAACACCATACCGCGTTTCGAAGTTCCCAAATCATAATTAGCACCTCTGCTAATGAAGCAATCGCCGTAGCTCGTATCCTGCGCTACCAAGGCTAATGCCTTCACGTCTCCACCACGCTAGATAATCTTCGGGCATGCTTCCTTGCAACATGTGCTGGTTACTTCTTCATCGACGCTAACCTCCTTTCTCGACAGCACGACGCCGTCGCTTCCGCATGTGCGGCCGAACGACACCGCCAACCACCGCCGGCTAGTACTGCTGTCGTGCCGCTTCGCACCTCGATGATTACATGCTTAGTGACGATAGCTTGCCTCCTTGGTGCCGCCCCGGAGTCTCCTCCTCCCGAAGGCAGCGGGTTGATCCGAAACCTTTAGGCTCTGATACCAATTGTTGGAACAGAACGCTAAAAGCTTTGAGACAATTTTCTCTTTATTACTTCTCGCTCTGTTCGCTTACAAAACTCAGGCCTACCCCTCAATTTATACCCAAAACTTCAGCCCACACTAACGGAATAGGATTCTACTTCCTTGTCCTAATCGGACTTCTCATCTTAAACTTTCTTAATACAAACTTTCCAAACTAAAACTTTCCTATTACAAGATTATTACTAACAGTTTCAAATTCTAATTCTAGTTTTTTCAATCTGATTGAATGGCCTGGGATGCTTTTTGTTCTCTAGTTATGGCCAACTTACTGAATTGGAAGCCATGAGGTCCCAAATGAAGTGAAACACTTTGTTTTTTTAACTTACCATTGCTATCACCCTTTTTCTACCTAAAGTCTCATACGAAGTGAGCAGGCCACAAACTAATTTACGTAGACATCAAGCTGTGATGCTCTGTCAGCTGAAAATGCAATCATCTATGCATTCTGAACTAACTTGGGGAGTATGCCTATTTTCATGGTGCATGCAAACAGTATGCCTATTTTCATGGTGCATGCAAACAGTATCTATTTGTGGGGATGTTATTATAGTTTATGCTATGATTTCTGAGGCCGATGCATTTATACTGTAGTCTCTCAAGCGGCCTTATTTGCAAGGGCCACATTAATCTCTTTGACTTGAAATTTTAATGTATAACTCTTTGAATGCAAAATCGGCTTCAAATTTCATACCTCCAAGGGCATTCTGTTCGGGGATATACAACAGTAAAATCTTACTAGTAAAGATTCCAACCACTAATTGGACTGCACTGCACAGAACAACAATTGCAAACTGGCCCTGTGGTCAAGTTGGAGTGCTGATTTTAAGGATATATATCATTGTCAAGCTGTTGAAACTTGAAAGATCCAAATGGTTACACAGAATAAACAAATTAGCACTTTTTTCGAATATATTTTATTCTCCACGTTTGTTTGTTTGTTTGAATGATAAAGGATGATATGCCTGTATTTGTAGGTTACTGGACATTTGTGAAGGCATTTATGCAGCACGGGCAGAGGGTGAATTAGAAGTGGAAGAAGTTCTATATTGGACATTGGTAAATATTTACAGGTCACCACACATGCTGCTTGAGTACACCAAGCCAGACTAGGGCTTCCAGTTGTATATTGGACATTGGCAAAGGAAGCAATGATGCAAATACTAATCCCAGTATTTTACAAGAAGACTAACTTGGTAGGCCTATAGTTGATCAAAGTGGAGCCACAGTCCCCCTCCCCCTCCTCTTATCCTTGTCTTTCAAGTTATGTAGAACGAGATCATGTAAGTATTATTCGTTTTTTTCTGCTAATGTACATAAGATTAACAATGATTTTTTCAAAAAAGAAAATATACATTAAAGTTTGTGAAAATTATCTCAGCAACTAATCTATATTGAAATGTTGTGGAGAAGGTTGCAATTCATTCCCTGAAGGTCACCCCAACATGCAGAATGTGTTCCAATTATGATCTTTGATCGTATACTAAGGTTTGTGCACAATTTTTCAGATGTCATGTTCTTTTCACCTTCTAATCTTCTATTTGTTTCCTTAAGCAAGGTTTCTGCTGTCAAAATGTCCTTTATTGTGCACCCTGCTGGCATTGAATTGATCATTGGGCTTATGGGTGAACAACATGGAAACTGTTCTACATTTGGTGCTTATCGATATTTGTAGGTACATTATGCTTGCAGGCTTTTTTCTGGTAGACTCACTGCTTCAAGAATAGTTAATAATTGTCAGCAAGAGTGATCGGTGGGAAAGCAGGATCTGATAGAAGTTTGGAATGATGGCACTACAGCTCCAAAGATAAAATATCCTAGAGAGGGGTTTTCATACTTTTCCTTTTAACAGTTGCACAAATAATAAAGCATGAATAAATGGTAAATAGTGATTATTTACCCCTACGCTTGCTTCAAGATTTGTGCAATTTGTATTGGGAGGAAAAGCATTGCAGCACTGCAAGGTCAATAAGGCAATGTTGGCTTTACTGTGAACATAAATGAATTCATTGATTATTTATATCCTGTGAATCGTGCTATCTTTATGCGACGTTTGCACTACATGTTCAAGGGATGCAGATGCAGATGCAGAATCTCTCATGTTAACATTTTCTGTTGAACATGCGCATCTCTTTCCTTCAAATTGTGCCTTCAAGGAACATGCGATTCGTCAGTGTCGAATGAAAGTGTTAATCTTGTTAGATAGTATTTTTGTTACCTTATATACGAGATTGCTAGTCGTCTTGTATAGAGATTATTTGTCTTGTATAGTTATTGCCTTATATAGGTTTTCCTTCTATATCCTCTTGTACGTGTATATATACTGGCCCTTTGGTCTTATGTTAAATACAAGTGTTATTCATAACATGGTATCAGAGCAATAGGTTCTAGGGTTTACCGGTGTTTGCACTTGCCTCTTTTTTGGCGACTTTTCTCGTCGCCTTTTTCCCAACTCGCCGCCTCTATCGCTTCATCGTCGCCTTTGTCTCGTTAAGACCGACGATCTCTGTCGACCGACGACCCAAGCGCTTCGACCTCCGGCCGGCGATCGCTACGCCTCATCTTCAAGGCTTAGCCTTTGCTTCGCCTAATACTCCCGGGCGTCGCGCTGACGCGCCAGCCTCCACCGCCTCCATCCTCTGGCGTCTTCCGCGCGCTGATCATCTGCGTCGTCGCCTCATCTGCGTCGGCCGCTGCCTTCAGCTCCTGGAGTTCCTTTGGCCGCCGCCTGTGACGCCTCGCCGACCGGTCATGCCGAGCCTTCACCTCTGGAGTTCCTCGTCGCGCCGTGTGACGCCATCGCCGACCCGTCTGCGCTGAGCTCGCTGCCTCGCCGGCTGGCGCCCGCGGACGCCGCCGAGCTCGACGCTGAGCACGCCCTCGCCCGGTCGCCGCCGACTCTTCGTGAAGTCAAGGATCAAATACCGATCGTTTTCATCCGACTTGAAACGATCTCGATGCAGTTGGATTTTCTTTTGAAGTCCGAGTAATCGCCTTCTCGGCTCCAAAAGCTCTCTTGCTTCCGTGACACCGAACCCGGTTTCAAGGTGACACCCGAGCTCGCCAAAAAAATGTCATCTTCTGCAGGTTCTTCTTCGGCACTGCTCGTTTCCTCATTGCGATCCTCTTTGATGGTCTCAATTATCGCGACTGGGTTCTTCATATGCGTCTTCATATGCGAGGTCAGCGTCTGTGGGAGTTTCTTACTGGCGAGCTATCCTGTCCGCCTCGTTCTGCTCCCCCTGACATGCCTGTTATTCCTAAGGAGGTCGATGCTGCTGCTCAACAAAAGGCCTCTGATGACTATGCTGATGCTGTGGACTCTTTTCAGTCCAATTTACTGCATACAAAGATATGGCTTGATGAAGATGCTTGTGCCTCTGCTATTCTGGTGGCTAGCATGGAGGTGCATCTCACTGGTGATATTGTTGGTTTGCCTTCAGCACAGTTGATGTGGGCACATCTTCGTGACCGCTATGAGCCTGCTGGCGATTCCTTGTACCTTGCTGTTGTACGACAGGAGCAGTCGTTACAATAGGGTGATTCTACCGTGGATGAGTTCTATGCACAACTATCCTCGGTGTGGCGTCAGCTTGATTCTCTTGTACCGGAGGTTTGCCGCACCTGTCAGTGCTGCCAGCGACAACACTCTCACTTAGAGCTTCGTCGCATATATGACTTCCTGACTCGTCTTTGGGCCGAATTTGAGCAGATTCGTGCTCAGCTGCTTGCTCGTCATCCACGTGTGACCTTGTTGGAGGCTCTTGCAGCTATTCGTACTGAGGAGACTCGTCTTCGTGGTGCGGGTCTACTAGTATCTCCTTCACCCGGCAAGACTCGTGCTATTCCTCCATCGCGGTGCCTCCTTCAAGATGCTCGACTACCAAGGGTGCAGGGCTTCACTGTACCTACTGCAACAAGGATGGGCATGTGGAGCAGTTTTGCTATCGGAAGAAAAAGGATCTTGCTCGTCGCAGTGGGCATCCTCCTAAGGGCACTGGACTGCTTGGTGCCTCTCCTCAACGAGCTTCTGCGTTCGACCCCACTTAGGAGATTCTCGATGTCGCTCGTCGCATGGCTACTTCGCACCGAAATCTGGCTACTCTCACACGCAGCTTCCAATGAGAGACCATCTTCCTCCTCATCGTATCACACCATGGATTCTTGACTCGAGCTTCTTTTCATATGACATCCGATCCAACGAGTCACCATTCCATTAGTCCTCTTGTCGCTCCTATCACTGCATCTGATCGCAGATGGTACCCTCTTTACATTGCGGGGCGAGGCACTCTTTGTCTTCCTCTTTTCATGTTCTGCTGTTTCTCATGTTCCTAAACTCACCATGCGCCTTATATCCGCCGCCGCCATCGATCATGGTCGTCGTGTTATCCTTGACTCGACTCTTGCTGTGTTCGGGATCGCAGATCGGGTCTCTGTTTAGTATTGGCCCTCGCCGCCGTGACTCTCAGCGCCTTTGGGAGCTTGATCTGCTTCGCCTTCTTTCCGCGCCTCTGCCAGCCTCTCGCCTCCTCTATTGCTTGTGCCTCCGTTGCATTGTCTCGGGTCGCTTGCTCGCTGGCATCACCGCTTAGGGCATCTTTGTGGGTCACGTCTGCCTTCTTTAATTCGCCGTGATCTTTTAGGATCTGTGTTTGGTGATACCTCTTTAGATTGTGCGGTTGTAAGCTTGTAAACAGCTACAACTCCCTATCCTTCTAGCGAGTCCAGTATCCCAAATGTCCCTTTTGATCTTGTTCATTCGATGTGTGGGGTCCAGCTCCTTTTATTTCAAAAGGGTCATAAATATTATATTCTTTTTATAGATGATTTCTCTCGCCACACTTGGATATACTTTATGTCTTCTCGTAGCGCAGGCTTTGTCCATCTATAAGGATTTTGCCACTATGGTCCGTGACTCGCTTGACTCTCCCATTCGAGTTCTTCGTCTTGACTCAAATAGGGAATATCCGTCTCGCGCCTCTTCGTACTTTTCTTGCTACGCAGGCACTCTTTCTCGCCTGTCACCGTGCTCATGCTCGTAATGGTGTGGTGAGCGCAAGCATCGCCACCTTCTTGAGACACTCGTGCCTTTTACTTGCTTCATTGTTCCACCTCATTTACGGCCGAGGTCGTTTCCACTGCCACTTACTTGATTAATATTCAGCCTTCCTCTGCTCTTAAGGGTGGTATTCCGGTGGAACGTCTTTGTGGCATGCTTCCTGATTACTCTAGTCTTCGCCTTTTTGGGTGTGTGTGCTATGTCCTCCTTGCACCTCGTGAACGCACTGGTCGACCGCCACCGTTGAGTGCGTTTTTACGGGCTATAGTCTTGAGCATAAGGGATATCGTTGTTGGGATCCTGTTGGCGGCGAATCGATTTCTGATGTTACTTTTGATGAGTCTCGTCCCTTCTACCCTCGTCCTTCTTCCACTCCAGCATCTCTTGTCGAGCCACTTTCTTTCCTTACTTTTCCTGATACTCCTGTTGCCACTTTTCCTTCTACACAGTTGGCATTTCCTTCTTTGCCAACCTTTCCACACGAGTCTTCACATTCCGTGCCTCCTCCAGAAGTTTCTTCTGACATTGTTCCTTCGTATCCTCTCTACTACACTCATCGTCCGCGAGTTGAGGATTCTTCTGATGTCTCTTCTTCTCCTGTTGAGTCACTTTCTTCTGGGCCTCCTCGCTACGCTCTTCGTGATCGTCAGTCTATTCGGCCTCCTAAGCGCCTTGGCTTTGCTGGTGCTGTTCTTGCCGAGCCGACTTCTTACCGTGATGCTGTTGTTCATCAGGAATGGCAGCTTGCGATGGCAGAGAGATTGCTGCCCTTGAGCGCACCGGGCGTGGGATCTTGTGCCCTTCCTCCACGTGTCCGTCCCATTACATGCAAGTGGGTCTATAAGGTTAAGACTCGCTCGATGGTTCTCTTGAGCGCTACAAGGCTCGCCTCAGCACGTGGTTTCAGCAGGAGCATGGTCGTGATTATGACGAGACTTTGCTCCGGTGGCTCATATGACCACCGCTCGCACTCTTCTTGCGATGGCGCCTGCTCGTCGATGGTTTATCTCTCGCTTGATGTCAAGAATGCCTTTCTTAATGGTGAGCTACGTGAGGAGGTTTTATGCACGACCACCGGGTATTCTGCTCTCGAGGGCATGGTTTGTCGTCTTCGCCGCTCTCTTTATGGCCTCAAGCAAGCCCCTCGTGCCTGGTTTGAGCGTTTTCTTACGTGGTCATTCTTCTTGCTTTTCGCTAGTACTCATGATCCTGCGCTCTTTGTTCACACTTCACCTCGTGGACGGACTCTTCTTCTTCTCTATGTTGATGACATGACCATTACTGGCGATGATACTCAGTATATTGCCTTTGTGAAGGCACGTCTCAATGAGCAGTTTCTCATGTCTGATCTAGGTCCTCTTCGTTATTTTTTGGGGATTGAAGTCTCTTCTACACCCGAGGGTTTCTTTCTATCCCAAGAGAAGTATATTCAGGATCTTCTTGATCGTGCTTCTCTCACTGATCAGCGCACTGCTAAGACTCCTATGGAGCTCAATGTTCACCTTTGACCTACTGACGGTGAACCTCTTGATGATCCTACTCACTATCGTCATCTTGTTGGGAGTCTTGTTTACCTTGGTGTTACTCGTCCTGACATTTCCTATCTAGTTCATATCTTGAGTCAGTTCGTTTCTGCTCCCACCCAGCTTCACCTGTAGTCATCTTCTTCGTGTTCTACGATATCTTCGTGGAACTATCTCTCGCCGTCTTTTCTTTCCTCGATCCACTCCTCCTCCTTCTGCATACTCCGATGCTACTTGGGCTAGTGATCCCTCCGATCGCGGTCTCTTTACTCGCTATTATGTTTTTCTTGGTGGTTCTCTCATTACTTGGAAGACTAAGAAGGCATGCAGCTGCTCGTTCGGCAGAGGTGAGTTGCGGCGATGGCTCTTTTGACACAGAGAGGTTACTTGGCTACGGTGGCTACTTGAGGATTTTGGTGTTTCGCTTCTACACCAACTCCTCTTTATCCGACAAGACAGTGCTATTAGCATTGCTCGAGATCCAGGTGAAGCATGAGCTCACCAAGCATATTGGCGTTGATGCTTCCTACATGAGGACACAGGTACAGGATCAGGTTGTGGCTCTTCAGTATGTGCCTTCAGAGCTTCAATTAGCAGATTTCTTCACGAAGACACAGACTAAAGATCAGCACAGTTTTTATATCTCCAAACTCAGTGTTGTTGATCCACCATGAGTTTGAGGGGGGTGTTAGATAGTATCTTTGTTACCTTATATACGAGATTGCTAGTTGCCTTGTATAGAGATTATTTGCCTTGTATAGTTATTGCCTTATATAAGTTTTCCTTCTATATCCTCTTGTACGTGTATATATACTGGCCCTTTGGCCTTATGTTGAATACAAGTGCTATTCATAACAAATCTGGTATGCATGCTGCCTCCTTTACTGGAGCTGTTTAGCGTGTCTTGACGTATGTATTACATCTTGGACATGCATATGGTGGTTTTAATACTTGAAACGGTACTTACAGTCTTACATATAGTTGATTGCATCTGGGGTTCGAGCTGTGGATTCACATCATTATGCAATTGTGCAGTGGGGTTCAGCATTTACACTTCTGGCAGGTAGGGTTCAAATCTTTTGCTTTCAGTTTGGTACCGTTAGGAATATCGGAAACTTTCGGTGGTTGTTTCTTTGTTAGACTTCATTTTTTAAGGAAATAAAGCCCTGAAGGACCTATTAACTCTGGATTGAAGCTAAAGCGTTGGTACAACCACAAGACGTTTTACAGCAAGGAATTTGAGAAGATAGAAATATACAATCTGGCCCCATAGTGGTCATCTATATTTTCACATGTGTAGTTTTTGGTTATGCATCTTGCATTTAATTCTTTACTATTGCGTATTCATGCACGTATCTGGTGAAAATTTGTTGGAGAATTACAACTGATTCATACATGCACCTTGAACGCATGTGAATGAAAGTCTGGTTCGTCGCCCTCTTCTTTTCCTTTTTTTTCTTTTTCCTTTCTTTTCTTTTGTCTCCTTTCTTTTTCGTTTCTTTAGTTTTCTCACTCCATTCTCCCCTTCTTTTCCTCCTTATTTCCCCTTTCCTTCTTGAGTTCTCCTCTCTCTCTCTCTCTCTCTCTCTCTCTCTCTCTCTCTCTCTCTCTCTCTCTCTCTCTCTCTCTCTCTCTCTCCGCGGCTTCCTCAGGAGGCACTGGGCTAAATCCCATTGACGGTCGGGTAGTAGGCCAACGGATCCCTTGGATCCGCCGTCAGACAACAGACCCTAACACCGACCAGCGTCGGTGACCTTGGATCATGATGGATCCAACTTTGCAATGCAGTTGGCACATGTCGTCTGCGCACAATAGCACCACCCACGTCGTCGCCGATCCAGTCCATTGTCATCGTCATCTACTCCGCTAGGCCGCTGTCTAGGCTAGTTTACTTCCCCCATCGGTCCACCAAGGTCACTGGCTCACTGCCAGCGCGAACGAGGGTGTGCTCACTAGGACTTTGCTGCCGCTTCTCCACCCTAGGCATCGTTGTCCACAGGCCGTTGCAGCTGTCATGTCGCTAGCCTTGCCGCGGTCGTGTGATCAGCCAGAACGGCATTGTCTATGCTCGCCTCCTACAATGCCCAGCCACCACTCTCACTAGGGGGCCGTCCCAAGTGGCCACCGCCACCAGCGATGCCCTACCCTTGCACTGGCCAAGTTGCCCACTACTGCTGGTGCTCACTAGCCCAACATGCAATGCCAACACTACCTCTCTGTCTCCCTATTCTCAAACTTGCTCGAACTACTGTGCATGTGTTGAAAATTAGCATGAATGGAATGCTTGAGTACTTGTGAATGTGATGGTTTTGACATGCAGGGCTTGAATCTTCGATTTTTAAGGGATCTGGAGGAGGCATAGGGCTTGGCTGTCTTGGTGCTATTTGGGGAGAGATGGCATACACTAGCAGAGAGGGGAAGGAGGCAGAGAGTGAACCTTTTGTCTAATGCCTCCCTTTTGTATGCTAAATTCGTGGGAGTCTTCCTCTCAAGATGGTTTAATGATTGTGGGAATTGCAGATAAATGGTAATTTCAGTGGTCAGTTGATATGTTTTAGTGGTGGAAAAAATGCATGTCTAGTCAGTTGAGGTTATTGAACTGTTCAAATTTAGGGAATATCTTGTCATACAAGATTATTTTTGGTGGAGATGGCACATGTATCATTGGTCAATGATTATAAGCTATTTAAGCAACACATATGCAATTAGATTGGATATCTTAAATGATAGTTAGACTGTCATATACGCTAAGGATGCGAGAACTTAACAATTGATTACTTAGATGCATATAATTATACTATTGTACCATGTAATCGATGGATGAATCCTATGTGCCTACTTAGTAGATTTGTACCTCCAATTTAGATTAATAAATGTATGATTATGGGTCGATCATGGTGGTATAGATATAACTAGGTGGATGGTTCACATGCATGATTAGTGGAGTAGAGACATATATTAGTGAACCATGAGCGATTAATGCTGAGTATGCAATCAACATGGGAGTCTCACTTAGGTGTTATGTGGATACACAATAGATTATGGTGAAATTACCTTGAGCAGGGCTATGCTAACCTCTTCTAAGTCAACGTAAATTTATCGAATTGTCTAGTTTGATCATACTATAATAAATTCTTTTGTAGCATTTAGATCAAACTAGGAGTATGTGGTTCGAGAATATAATTGTGCATGTGATTAGATTACTTATAAACTGGTCAAATAAATTTTTATAAGAAGACTAAATTCATGAGATTGTTCATAGTGAACAAACCTAAGTGGATAATTATGTAGTAAGACATGCATATCAACTAGTGGATCCCTTGTAGATTACCACATCTAGTGAAAGATATGATTTATATATAACGTATATATATATATATATATATATATATATATATATATTCTTTTGAGCATTATCCTAGGAGTTATGATTGGTTCATGGAGATGAAATTGGGAGTTGACTCTCGTATCCTCATATGCATAGTTCTCATTTACATTATTGTCATACGCATGACTCATAGTGTAATACTTGTATATTTATTGTTTGTATTCGAAGATAGTAACTTCGAAATTTATTGCTTGTATGTCATATTAACTTTGGAGTGTAAGCGCGAATCTTGTAACCATTAGAGAGGTTTGAAACTTAGTATCCCAATCAACCAAAGTCCAAGTGTTTAATGAGAAATACAAGCACCCCTTTGATCATATTTGATCCCATACTTTCACTGATATGTAAGTTTTGTTCAAAACTATTAGTACAGTCTCGTGAAACCTTCGCTCTTTACCTTAAATTACATCTAAAAGTGATTTGTGTAATTTATTGTGACTATCCCTCATTTGTTGCTTGCGGGATCTACTATCCAGAAGTGTATCCACGGCTTCTTGTAACAATTTTTCTTAGCACATTACTAAATCTGCTAGTGATAATTCACTTCTTTTAAATAGAATTAGGATGGTTACGGTCAAAATATTCACAATGGAGAAACAAATATGAAATGGTCTAGCTACGGTACCCAGTTATTTTGGTAAAGAAATAAAATGGAAAACCTGCTTTAGCAGTAGGCAGATGTATGTGAGACCAGTGCTTGTGCATGAGAGGTGGGTATTTGGTTGTCTTGCCCGAGTTACCAAGAATCAAGTCTATGGTGTAGTAAGATCCAAGAATCAATATAAAAACCACATGTGCCTCTTATAGGGAGGCCTTAGCATAATAAGTTGTTGGAAGCTAGTGTCAAACTGCAGGTGGTAGATCGTAGTTTTGAAGCTAGTACACGACTAATTTTTTGCAACAAAAGGGGGCCAATTGGGTAGGTAGCTTCACAAGACAAGCACCGTCGTGGAAGCATGAACATCGAACCAATAAAATCTAGTGAGTATGCCTAGCCCATCCATAGGCAACTAACTAGGGTTGATTCCTTACAAATCGATGTCATCGTTATTGAAACCCACAACATAAAAGTAACCATATGATAGGTCTTCTTTCATATCTTCTAAATAAGTTCATCGAGCAACGGTGAGTACAAAAATTGTACCCCACAAGCCTTTTTAAGAAAAAGTTATGTAGTTTGTAAGGCTGTCAAATGGAGTGGCTATCCTACCAAGTTTTTCGGTTTTGCATAAAGTGAGCTTTCTTTGTCCGTAACGAATAGTAGATTGTAATCGAAAAGTTGTAAGACAATTTGACATTTTATAACAAATAGTGATAGAGTATATGTAGAATATATGACAACTGGTGTGCTATCATCAACATTAAACCACAAGGTCCTTTTGCCAAACAACCCATGCATGGATCTCCCTTTCCATACACTCCCAAACTGTTTTTCAAAACACAAGTGTACTTATTGTGGGATATAACTAAGTGATGTCCATGACCAAGGACACAACTATTTGAATAGATTTACATTCTGTAGAAGTTGTACAACTTTACTCACAAAATATGATCAACTTATACAGTCGGCACCTACACGCATCCTTAGACGTGCGACTAAGATGATCATAACAAAGCCTTTAAAATACTTCATCCTAACACTGTATCATCTGATGGTTTTGGCCCTTAGGCATGGAATCTACACCATCCCGAGAAATGCATCATTGGGGGGGTAGGCGTATACTATCTGGCACTACCCCACATTCTGTGTGCTGACCTCTAGCCAACAGGTAAGTAACCGGGGTAGGTGCTCCTATAGGCTAAGTCCAAAGGATCGACTTAACCTGCCCAAGTATGGAAATAATGCTAGAACTAGGTAAATTATTTGGCTAGATCTATCCTATATATTAGACTTGTGGATGTGCAGATATACTTGGGTTTATGGCACAATAGATCGGTCCTTAACAACCCAGGCGAGACTACCACATTACCCGCGTGCAACTGCACCAGTCCCTTCAACCACTCACCTATGTTCAACACATGTTTTCAATTTTAATTCATAACCAAAATAATAGAGGTACCACCTCTAGACCAATAATCGTGTGTTTCCAATTCGAACATTTGACCATTTTCCAACCTAGCTGGACGTACAAATCCCTTGCACTGAACTGAACCAATAAAATAAATTAAAAGATAAAAGTAATCATGAGGAGATAAGTAAAGATCTGAACTCATAAGATTTCTTCAGAATCTATCTTACCTTAGCTAGGGTTAAAATTTTAACCATGCCGACATATTAACCTAACCCATCCATGGTAAAAATATCAAGAATTTATCTCTGCATTTGGTAATTTTAGAAATTCAAAAACAGTCAATCAGAAAAGCTGGAAAATGCAATGTCAGAATTTTCATAAATAAAATAGCAAATATAAAATCATCAAAATTTTACACAAGGTATAAAATATTAATATCCACCCTGTAAAACAGTTTCATAAAATAATAAACTGATTTTAAACCTCATTTAAATAAAAATCTGGATCAGTCGAAATCTGTAACAGTGCATTGTCAGATTTTTAATAATATTTTTACTCATCATATTTATATGAAAATTTTACCAGACCCTTTTATTTTCCTTGCCGACCTCTGTAAAAATTTTCATAAAATTTTGAGTCGATCTTTTACCCTAAACTCCGGTTTTACCTCAGCCTGTCCAGAGTTTTCCCGTGACTTACCCGAGTGACTCGCTGACGTGTGGGCCCACGAGGACAGCTGTCTCCTCCGCCGAATTCACCCTCTCTCGCTGACAACCATGGCCCACCTATCAGTTTCATCTTGACGAATACTCATACCAGGGGTACCCCAACGGCCCAGGGTAACAAGCAGGCTACCTCAAGCCCATTACCGACCAAAGGACCCGTGGGACCACAAAGGACGCCCCTCCCCGACCGATCAGGACGAGCGTCCCCAACCAAGTAAGGCTCCCGACCCCCGTGGTGGGTCGGGATCCTCCGACTCCGACCAAATTAAGGCAATCTCCGCCAAGGGCCACGTGTCAAAGCCTCCACCAGTCTACGGCCGTGTGCCCGCTGGACGGGACAATCGGCGGATCAGACGGAGCGGTGGCTCTTTCCCAAGATGGCATAAATGGCTGCTGAAGTCAAGCTTCGATCCATCAACGATCCACGCACAATCACGAAGGCACGCCCTCCCGAGGCGGTACCAACGTTATGCACTACAACGCCAACACTCGTCGAGGCTCACGATGCGGTCGCCATTTCCCAATGAAGAGGCTAATCGCACGCCTAACGGACTACCGACCGGCGTGGGCAAGGCAAAGAAACCGATCTCGCCGAATGAAGGACCGAAGCTTTTAGCATAGGCCACCTCCCTTTTCAAATGTAACTTGCCCTTTCCTACTATATAAAAAGGCGAGGAGCCCTCAAAAGGAGAAAGGAGAGACGGAACACACACGGGTACGCAGAGAGAAGAAGAGGAAGGACGAGTTCTTTCTTGTAAACGCTAGCGACCATTTGCACTAAAGGCAATACAATACCACCACACGAACTGGAGTAGGGACATTCGGCCCGAACCAGTATACACCTTGGACTCTCGAGTCTAACCATTCAGGGATAGGGAACGCGTGGCCCCTTAAGACTTACAAATTTACTTGCCGGTGCTCGAAACGCGACACATCTTTTCCGTTCTCTTCTGTTTTCTCTCGCGTCTCTATCCGTTCTCTTACCGAGCCAGCGTCGCCACCCCGTTTTGTCGCCTTCCCGCCGCAACTCGTCACTCGAGGCCGCCAGCACGTCGCCCCTGCCACGCCGCAGTCGCCTCAAACTGTGCCCTCTCTCTCCCGTGCCAAGGAACGGCTGAGAACACCCGCGCAAGCCGCCGCCTCTCTATCCCCGTTCAAACCCTGCTTCAACCGCCTTTGCCATCTATTTAAGTGCTGCAAAGCCATCGCAGGCACTTACGCGCTTCCCTAGAACCCGCAAAGCCAAGCCAAACCGACTCAACGCCACCAGAACCCATCTTCTTCTCCAACTCCGGCCAAACATCCGAAAAGGGGGAAATCTCTCAAACGCCCTCTCTTCCGCACCATTCTTCGAACCACTTCGGCCGAAGCATCCTCTTAGCCTCCACATTCTTCCTGCAACCTCAATTCTTGAGCTTCTTCCTCGACGAGCCCTCGCGACGACCTCCTTCCGCCGCCGCCGTAGTCACACGGTGAGAACACCTCTTGAAAGCCCATTTCTTTGAATGGAAACTAAAAATTGAATCTTCGTGACTCACTCATGCTCTCTGCGGTGATCTTTCACCTCGAGGAGCTTTGATTTCGCCGTTTCACTGCCGGCCATGTCCACCGCCGCCCCCCTCATGGTGGCAGGCCAACTCCGGCCGAAGTGACACCTTCCCTAGATGCGCGCAAGCACGCTGAGTGCGAAAGCGGAACCCATTCCACTTTTCCGGCAGTGCTTCGCTGCCGGCGAACCTCGCAACCGTTTTCTCTGTCTCGGGTCGCTGACAAACGGGACCAACATGTCAGTTGCACGCGACATGCACCACCGCCATGTGGGCCTGGTCGCTGGCCTCTTGCGCCGCTCGGTCATAGCGGTCCCGCTGTCGGCCTCATCCTCATACAAGACGTCTCACGCGATTGGCCCGGCCCGTCAGAGCCTCACTCCAACGCAGGGCGAAAAAGGAAGGCGCACTTCGGTTACGAAGGCGTACTTTCCGTTTTTAGTAAATTTTCTAATTTTCAGAATTTTCAAAACCGAACACATTCAAACTTGAATATCTTTTGAACTATGCAACCAAATGAAGTGAAATAAATTTCTAAATCCATCTAAAATCATGCAGATTCAGAATATGGAAAAATATTAGGAAATAGACTCTGTTTGAATTTCAGATTTAAATTTAAAGTAATAATTCAAATTATGCCATTTATAGAATTTTCACAAACTAGTTCCAAATTAAATGAAACAAATTTTGTTAGACTCCATGCTCTATTAGGAACCTGATTATGCAAAAATACTTAGGGTGTACCATGGAAAATGTTTAAAGTATTGCATAGGATGAGAAAGTGAACCAACAATAGTAATCCAGGTAATTTCAGAATTTGAAATCTGAAAATGCAAAATAATAAAACATATAGAGTAGTCTCTAGAAATGGTAAATAAAGGTAAAATAATCCAAGAAAAATATGATTCATTATGACAGGAATCTAATCAGAAAATAATCGTGTAACTTATAAATAAATAATCAACAATCAAGTTTGATTTATTTTGTTGCTTTTATTTGACTCTTACATCTGATTCTTTCGTTTTATTGGAATTGCCATGTTAATATTATACGACGTATAGAACTCGACGAGTCTGGAGTAGTCGACGACGAACAATAACTCGACTACGCAGATAATCAACAAGGCAAGCACCCCCTTTGATCATATTGATCCCAGTTTTATAAATGTTTTCATTAAATGTTTTACTGCATACTTTATTTTTATTAAAGTCTGCTATATTATGGGTATTGATAGTTATACCTGTAGTTTCATAGAACTTCCTTGATAAGTATGAAATTGTGATCCTTGAAAACTCTAGAATAACTTAGATAATAATTGATGTCGATTTGGGTTAATCACACTTAGTGTTATGCTTAGCCATGCTTAAAGCAACATAAAACGTTGACCTGATTGAAAATGTTGGATATGACATTTAATGGGTATGACCTTTCTTTATGGCTGGTATTTTGATCAAAAAAGAAAATAAAACTATGATTTTGATGCGGGCAATTATTGGCAATAGCCGGGTGTACAAGGAATTTGTACGTAGTGTAGGGGGAGACTATTGCCCGTATCAGATTAAGGACCGAACTATGAGTTGTTTTCAGGCCAAGAATTACCGTACAACCACAAACCATCAGATGATACAGTGTTATTAGCCGTACCCGCGGTTATGGGAACTTGGTAAAGTCATCACATAGTTAGCTATTTTTATTTTCATAAAACTAGTTTCTACCGTGTGTCGGTAATTTCTACTGTGTGTTAGTGGAAATGGTTCGTGGATGTGGTCGTGATACCCAGGTACCTGAAATTTATTTATGCTTATGTATTGGTTACTTTCGGTATTAAATTGCTTTTACTTAAATTTCGATTCGCAAACTATTATTCCGTATTTACATTTCAAATTAGCTTTATGCAAAGCAACCATGAGCCTTTCCTTTGAATTGGCCTGCATTTATGTTAGGTTTCGCAAAAGTCTTGCGAGTACGTAAGTACTCAACTTGTCTATGTTAATGTTTTTAAGGTGAAGAAACATTTTCGACGCAGGAATCGGGGATATGAACGATGAATTTTACTAGGGTCTTCCTTGTCAGTTGCCTGTGGGATGTTGGGTTAAAGGCATACTACAAGAAATATGTCTCTACTGATATGTTTTTACTTTTGGTATTGTAAGAATATTATGTACTTGCTTCCGCTGTTATAATGAAGTCGTGTATGACTGTGATATCAATTTGTATTTGTGCGTACTAGCCACTGATCATGGGACTAGTACTGTATGCACATGGTATCTGACGAATACTAATAACAGGGGTACCCCAACAGCCCGGCGACGGCGCCGACCTCAAGCATATCTCCACCCTAACGAGCGCGCTCGCCCGCCACCGACCGAATCGCTGCGAGACCGCATAAGACATCCGCTCCCGACCGCCAGGAAGCGAATCCGACGGACGGCGCCCCGACCCCTCTTGGCGGGCGGATCTCCGACTCGGACCGGACAGCGCCCCGACCTCTTGGCGGGCGGGATCAAGGTGACGGACGCCGAGGGCCGCGTGTCGTCCTCATCGCCCTACCGCCACGCACTTCGAATGAGGTCAATCGAGGACTATACAAGGGCGGTGGCACCTTCCCAAGAAGATCCGTGATCGCAGAAGACAAAGCTTCGGCCCCATCAACCGCCACGATAAGATCGAACGCACGCGCTCCCGAGGCAAAGACTAACGCCACGCACCGCGACGCCAAGATTCGCAAGGATCACGAGAGGGCAAGTACGCTATTTCCGGGAATACCTAACCTCCGACCACCAAGGCTACCAACCCAAAGATGGGCAAGACGGTGGCGACCACCCACAGGACAAAGGACCGAGCTCCTAACATAGGTCACCTCGCTCTTCCCCAACTCGATGTAACCCGCCCTTCCTTCTCGTATAAAAGGAGGCAGTGACTAAACGATTCAAAGGGGGACACATAAGAACACGAGGAGACTAAGTCATTTAGGAGCCTCGCTCAGAAACATAGTGCAAAAGCAATACAATACGCTTATCCGATTCGAGTAGGGACTTTCACCCAACCAAGATACATCTTGGACTCACGAGTCTAACCATTCAGGAGTGGAACGCGACGATCCTTAGACTTACAAATTTACTTGCCGGCCCAAAACGCCGGCTGGGCCATGCAGGTAGGGGCTTCGCGTCCTCGCTACCATCTCCGATTCCGCTTATCTCCCGATGGCATCCACCCATCGCGACGGCATGATCGCACTGGGAACCGGATCCGCTTGCTCCTCGACTTCGGTCACCCCGACGGGAGGGCTCACGCTGCCCCCGCCGCCTCGAGAGACAGCGCCACGAGCTTGGGCGCCCTCTCGGCGATTTCGCTAAGCTCGGCTTGGGCGCCGCAGCCCCGGCCGAATCCGAGGAGTGCTCCGCCACGGTCGGGCGAAAACTCCGTAGAGGCTGGGCGGTGACCATGTCACCCCGAGGCTCGCGATCGTGGCGATGGTCGGCTACTGCCGCCTCCATCCACGAAGCCGGAAGACTCTTCCGCCATGACTCGGCCGACACGGAGTACCCTCGCCGCAGCGTGACACTCGCGAGTGCAACATGGCGGGCACCGTCGATTTGTTCGTGGCCCTCGCGGTCGGCGGCCTCCTGTCCGGCGCACTCGAGCGCAGGAGGAGGAGTACCGGTGCGATCGTCTTGAACGCGCTCGGACCGGCCAGCAGCCGAGCCCAACAACAGCGCAAAGAGTTGAGGAACGAAGAATCGAAGCTCGACCGGCTCCAGCCAACTCGAGCGGGGAGGGCTCGAGGCCCGCATGTGCTCGGCGACAGCAAGCCGCTGGCGTCGAGCACACCCAGCCAGTGGAAGGGTCCGACGGTCCTCACTTCTTCCCCACGCCCGATCAAAGCGTGGCCTTGCCGCAATCTTCGCCGAGGCCTCCCGAGCTGACCGGCCCGAGGCCAAGGCCACTTACCAAAACCTCCGGGGGCTGGTAGAGCACGCGGCCGTGCAGCACATGCACGCCTCCGGCTCCTATCGCTCCGGAGCCACCTCTGGCCACCGGGCCCGTACCGCCGTACGAAGCCGGTTGGGTCCGACAGCAGCGCCGCCGCATCGCGAGCCACACGGGCCGCGCGTCGGGGCGCCAACGCCTCTGATGCCCCTCGACATTCGCGCTACCCTTGAGGCCACGAAGAAAGATGGCGAGGAGGCCGCCCCACTCACGGTTGCGGGCGGCGGGCCACCACCGCAGCCCGAGCCCCGACGGTCTGGATCGCGAGCGCTCGCCAGGATCCGCCAGCGACTTTCCCGCCATTCCAGCGCCACTAACATTGCCAAATACACCGGGCCACAAACCCAGTGTCTGCTCAAGATTACCGGCCGCATGCCGGGCGGGAGGAGCAACGGATGACCTCTTCATCATCCAATACCTTCCCATCTACCTCGCACTTCGCCCGAGCTCGCTCGAGTACTTGCCGCCAAAACCATCGAACTGGACCGACTTGAAGGCCCTCTTCGTCGGCAACTTCCAAGGCACTTGGCGCCACGAAACTCCGGACTCGGGGCCGCAACAACAGGCGGAAACCCTCCGACTACATCCGACGGTTTTCCGCCAGCAACGAGCTCCCGACATCTCCGACGCCGGATGTCGTGGGAGCATTCATCTACTGACAGACTCTGCAAGGCCTTGGTACACAAACTAGGCTGTCTCAAACCTGAACTACAAGGAGCTCCTCGATATCGCCACCAACCACGCCCGCGCGGAGGTCTGGGGCCATCTTCGAGGAGGAAAGGCCCAGCGTAACTCCGGCCCGTGACGGGTCCCTTCCGACCGGCTCCGGACAAACGGAGGCGCACGGGAAGCGGATCCGCGAGACCTGTGTGGTCGCCACCGCCGACCGCCTCGCCAAGCAAAGAGTGCGACCGACCGTCGCGCCGACCACTTCGAAGTTGATGGACGGCCCGTACCCAAACCACGGGTTCTCCGCTGCACAAGTCACCGGACCGCGAGGTCCCGGCGCACCTCTCGGCGTCCCCCGCAACGCCGCGTGGCAAGGAAGAGCTCATCGCGGCCTTGGGCCGCGAGAAAAGCGCACGACGAGTTCCCCAACCCGACGGCCGCCTCATGATCTTTGGAGGACCGGCCTGCTATGCCGACGCCCGGCCAAGCTCGCTTATCGCGAGGTCCATACCGCCGCGCCATGCGCCCCCAATACCTCCGTGGTCGGAGTTCCCGATCACCTTTGAT